>JARFOD010148300.1:0-12658 GCA_031763545.1 Mopalia muscosa | reverse complement strand
TTTGAGTGGCATTTAGAAGCTGGTAGGTATAGAACACAGACACATTGTTATGGATTAACAACTTCTAGATTTATTAACACGCAACGGGATTGAAACGTTGTGAAAAATAATCCAAGAAGTTGTTATCCATATGAATCTCTTAGTAGTTTTATGTTACCCAACTTCTAAATGAAAGAACTTATTTCAGACATCTAATCCGGGTGTTATTGTCAAAGTAAATAAAACCATAGGGGCTCGGTACCATATAGAGGTCGTCTATGTAGACAGAGATAATAGCAGTCTACATAGACGACCTCTATGTCCCGAGCACCTGTGAATAAAACAAGCTAAAGTACAAAGCAATGTGTAACCAAAGACACTCTATTCAAGTCAGCTTCGTTATGAAATACATGCCTTATGCTAAAAAAAAAACATTTCTACTACGGATAGCATTGTCAGGGAAACGCTGTAAACTGATACATAGGTATACAGGTTATGCTATCATTAAACAATAAACATATATGTTCATGAAGCTGATTTGTAATGCCACACGCTTGGATTGGCGAGGACAATATACGTTTGACCTATAGCAATGTGAATCCGACCAACAGTGTAATCATCGATGAAATACGATATTTCAAAGGCTGGCTCTTTCGGGTTGAAATTACAGACGTAGGCCTTAATGCTACAGTTGAATAGTTTGGTTTCAAACATGTAGTTTTTCTACAATTAAAGTTACACTGTGTCGAATGTTTAAACAGTTTCTACGGCTTCGTCGGTAGATCCTGAGCACAAGGTTCAACTAATTTGCACATATGGCAGACGAAGAGTATTATGAACTTCCGTTTTGTCAGCCGTCGAATATACTTGTAGTTCTTAATAAAAATGATGTGTTGTCTTGTTATTTTTGATCTACTCCTGGATTTAATGGAGGCGTGATTCGGCTGTTGTTTACATTCTGAAGGTAGCTTGGCAACCCCTATCACACTCGAGGCTATGTAGCTAAAAATTCCAACGGTCATCCCCTGTAAAGATTTTTATGGTGAACTCCATAAGGTCCGATTAAGGTATATGTATGTGCCAGGCGTTTTCGCCCAAGGAGCCAAAATTTAACATTACGACTTTTGGCAAATTATTTGTGGTCTTGCGCCATATGAGGAAGCTGAGATTCCGCTTCCGGTAGTATAACTGTAAATTTAATGTGTTGTCGCCTTCTCCCTTTCTATAGCGTTTTGATGGCCACATTTGCAGACATTTTGGTCCAATTTTCACAAAAGTTTTGGATTATTGACATTTTCCTGATCACCGTAGATTGGGGAATGTCTACTTACAGCGTCCTGAATGTTAGACATCTACAATGAACCTTTTCGAACCGTTTTATGTTTCGATCTAATTAAATGGCTGCAGTTTGGGGGAGAGTGAAATGACCTAGCGAATATCGAGAAATTAGGTGCACAGCTAAACACTAGGTGCTTTACGATGACAAAGTTGGTTTTTTTCTACCTGTAGCCGGTTTTAACTCTTTGGTCCGATATTTTAAAAAAAATATGTTAAAAGCTTTGATCACACGGCTGAAATTTGAGGTAAAGAGAATTGGCCTAGCGAAAGCGAAAGAGTGTTATGCAATACTAGACCTTATGTGCAATATGCTTTCAAAGTTTGGCAGTTCCAGCTAGCGCACACAAAAGCGTGTGAAAAATAAGAAAAAGAAACAATAGGGCTTCCAGCCAAATGTTGGAACCCCTAATTATATTAATTAATGGGACAAGAAACTGAACAAAAACAGTAGGGATTCCAGCTAAATGCTGGAACCCTATTAATGAGAAGAAACCGAAGAAAAACAATAGGGCTTCCAGCTAAATGCTGGAACCCCTAATAATGTGAAGAAACCAAAAAAAAAACAATAGGGCTTCCAGCTAAATTCTGAAACCCCTAATAATGAGAAAAAGAAACCGAACAAAAACAATAGGGCTTCCAGCTAAATGCTAAAGCTACTGCATCCCTAAATTTATGTTAAATATTGCATCACACAACACAAGTTTGTCAGTTAAAGGGAAATAACTCTAACACGTCTTCAATCCAAGATTTAAGAGACATCGTTCATTATTTAAAAGGAGGACAAATCAACTTGAATTCGAAACTAACAAAGACGTATATTTTTATATTTGTACTTAAGGAAATATGATTATTACAAGAATGTCCTAGCAAAAAGCTCACTTTGAAGCGTAAAAATAAACTATACATGTAAGTTGTCGGACATTCATACGGACCTATACAGATATGTCTTGTGCTAACATTACACAATTTACAGTTAAATTCTGTGGTCCAACTCCCACTGGGGCAACAAAGACGTTTTCTTTCTAACCTTTGATATATAAACTGCAGCATACGTACATGTATTAGCTACTGAGTTTAAAGGCTCCATTCCGTGTAATTGCCTTACATCGAAATTTGAAGTAGGGCTCAAATCTTCAATTAAGTAGACTTACGGGCTTAATACAGGTTTAATATCCCCATCGAATAAATTATGTATTCTTTTTTTATGTGAACATGCCTAAAATAGGAAGTTACAGGACCTTCGGTTTAGCAACACATAACTGAACTATATTTTTAATAATTTAGTCCAATGGGAGATTCCGAGTCTCCTTTGGCATACAAAATGTGTCAGCTTATTGGACTGATAAAAGCCGGTAAGTGAAAACACTTGAAAATACGCATGTACACCGGTATACGCTGGTACATATAGGACATTTTGTTAGGTATGGCTACCGGAGACGCTCGATAACAATGAAAGTCGATCTTTCACCCCGTTTTCGGCTTGGCGACAGGGGCAGCACATCATTGAGCCACCATTTTACAAACCTGTCTGCTCACGCGCCCAGGTGAACCAACATAATCTTGTGTGATTCTTAAGCCTAACTCCGGGCGTCACAGGCATCTGATTGGACAACGTAGTTCTTATGCTTTAGGCCCATACCTAACAAAATGTTCTATATGTACCAGTGTATAGGGTCAGTATATGGGCAATACTGTAAGCCGATCGTTGGTTATACGAGCGTAACCCTAACTCTGTATCGTTTTTTGATTATGTTTATTGAAATTCAGGAGATATACTGACTTTAAGTCCAATTACAGGTGTGATAAAAATTAACAATATAATAAAAACAGTATAACAGTAGCAAAAATGCATTTAAAATAAAAGAAATACATATACGAACATACACAGACACGCACAAGTAGACATCAAAGTAACTACATAGTCGCAGATAAAATTTTTTAAAATTATGAGTATAATGCTGAATTAACAGAACATTTAAAAGAATTCGGCGTCTTAAAAATATGTAAATTAGTGCTATCACTAATTTCATTGTAAAGTGTCATAGCACGAGTGAAAAAAGAGAATTTACGTACATTTAACCTGTGCCTTGGCGGCCTAAACACGTCATTCTGCCGCAGTGACCGGGTTGGCGCAAAATAATCAATTTCTCCGACCAAATAAGTCGAATATATTAAAAGTTGAATGTACACACTTATATAAAAAATATAAGTCTGCAGCTTTTCTGCGTTCAGTTAAACTTTGTAATTTAAAAAGTTGACATAGTTCATTATATTCATTAGAACAATAGGGAATATTAGCTTTATGGCATTAAAACTTCTTTTGAACTTTTTCTATAAAAAATTTCTTACTGGGTGTCCATATTACAGAACAATATTGCAGATTAGAGCGAACTAGAGACACGTAAAGCGACCTCAAACAGAGACGTTTTTAAAAGATCTACATGTGCGCTTTAAAAAACCTAGCATACAGGTATGATATTCTCACAATATTTTCGACATGTAGCTTAAAATTCAACGTGCTAGTTAGAGTTACACATTGCCTTCAATGCTATAATCAAAGTATATCTTCTTGGTTTTGTTTGTGAATGTGATGAAACAGCATTTAGAAGTATTTAGCTTTAAATGCCAAGTTTAACACCTGGCAGCAATCCTGTTTAAATCATTTTGAAATAAATGACAGTCGTCAATGTTTTGAATACATTTGAATAATTTGCTGTCATCAGCGTACAATGATATATAGGAGATGTAAATACAAGAGACTGTGACATTAATGTATAACAAAAACACCAGAGGTCCTATTAAAGACCCCTGCGGAACTCTGGATATTTCTGGTTTCCAAGAGGTCTCGTGACCATTTATACCACAACGCTTGTGTGACAAGTAAGATTTCAACCACACAATACGTAAGCCATTGGAGCCGTAATACTTAAATTTGTGTGCGGCATTGAATAGAAAGCTTTACAGTAATTTAAATAGGCAGAATCCGTCTGGATTTTATCATCAAAAGCTTTCGTTATTTTATCAAGATAACAGGTCAAATTAGTTTTTGTGTCACTGTTTCTAAAAAAGCCGAGTTGATCCCCAGATATGGAGCCACGAACATGCTATATGGCCTTTTCAAATAATTTCCCCAAAATAGGCAACAAGGATACTGATCGTTAGTTTGTCACATCGGGGCAGTTGCCTTTTGTATATATCGGTATGGCATGCGCTTTTTTAAAATAAGTCCGTGAAACAACCCGTTCTTAGAAAGGCATTGACAATTAGACACAGAGGGACCGCCAACTCGTTAGCACATTCTTTAATTAAAAAAAAGGATAAATTGTCCGAGCCACAGGTTTTGTTTACATTTATATCTTTTAACAAACATGTTATATTATATACATTAACCGTAAGATTTAACAAATCATTTTCCTGAAACAATTCTAAGGGAGGTAACTCAGATTCTTCCACACGAGCGAATACACTGTAGAAGAAATCACTGAAATACTCGGCACTAGTCTGGTTATCAGAGGATTCATTATTCTCCTATATAACAGAACTAGGGATAGAGTCAGACCTACTCTTTGACTTTGTGAATCCCCAAAATCTTTCTGGGTTTGAGATGTAGAATACTCTACGTCAGACACATAATCAAAATATTTAGACCTTTTAGAGGCTTTGAAAAGTTTTCTAAGATAAGAAAACCCTGAATAAAAATATATCTACATAAGTCTACATCGTATGAGAGTGTATAAGGGATACAGAACGCTGCATCTACATAGTTCTTGTCTAATTATCAGTTAAAGCCAAATTGGTGGATGTCGCCGCCCCGGACTGTTGAATTATTAATACAAAAATATATTTCTGTTGACAAGACTTATACCATGTTGATATATTGGGTTTTTTTTAAACAAATTAATGTCCTTTTTGGTTCAACATATTTCTCTGTGTGACGTTTTAATAGTGCCATTTGGTTAGACTTTCTTAGGATATTAAAACAATATAAGAATAAAGTAAAATAATATAAATAAGCAAATAATTTCAAAATAAATTTTGCTTGACGGTTTGTTCTCACCACAGCTTCAATAAAACAATCAAGCAGGCAATCAATTCACGCTAAGGTGATTTCTAAAAAAACGCCGGTTACACTTATAACGTAGCTAATGGCGAAATCACCACTGTTACATTATTTCACGCCACATCCTGTTGCGATCACTTTACAACACACTTTTTCTCTCCACGGACATTCCACTGGGTAATTATTCAAAATCAGTGGTCACGATTTTATAATGCCCTTACAATGCCACGTGGATAGGTTTACGCTACAAATGTAAGTCATTGCTATCACGAGTAACCTCCCCTTTCTACACGCAATGTCGGTACTGCATTATGAGGTCGATGTGGATATATTGACGTGTTCTTCTGGGCACATGACTGAAATGTGACTGACATAAATAAAAAAGCCCGTGTGTATCCAAACTATTGGATTTCATAACGTCTGTATAAATAGTGTATTACATTAAGGTGTTAAGACAGATCGTTTGATATGAAAGTAACTCTATAGCCGCCACATTTGGCCAGTTAATATATTTAATTGACTCGGACAAAGCGGTGGTTAACTTGAGGTTGACTGTTTTCAGCTCAGGTAGGTGTCTATAGGTTTACTCTCTGTGACTGTTAGAAAATAGATATAGTTTGGGTCCCCGTGTATATGTTATTCAAAATATAAACAATGATCAAACTTAAAATCAAATTTTATTTATCGAAATGAAGGACAACTCATAGGAAAATGGAAAATTATGTAAATTTTTGTATCTTAGTTGTGCCTCTTTCCCTTGATGCCAGAAGAACGTGCTTATTTTGTGTTATGGTAAATCCAGCCGTGCCTATATTCATCATACTTTCACACAAATCCACGTTGTTTATGACGGTTAGGCCCTCTGGCTAAGAGTAGTTTGTTTGAAGTGCATCAATACTGACTACTTAGCACTGGAGGAAGATTAACTTTCCAACATGATGTAAACGCTTCCCATCTTGGTTGTGCTAGTGTGCAATTGAATTATTGTTTGAATACAGCGCCGTCATATAAGTGATATACCCTACGCGCGACGTAAAACACCAATCAATCAATCCTATAATTGTTCGATATTAAAATCTTAACAGAAATTTCTAGAGATTTCGTCGGATTTCAATTGGTCCTCATACCTGTGTCCTTGATTGATTGATTGATTGATTGGTTGATTTATTGCTTGTTTGATTGTTCATTGATGTATTGCTTAATTAATTGCTTGATTGCTTGATTTATTGATTGCTTGGTTTATTTGGTTGATTGATTGATTGGCGATTGATTGATTGATTGATTGATTGTTTATTTGCTTGATTGCTTGCTTGATTAATTGATTGATTGATTGATTGATTGATTGATTGATTGCTGTGTTACGTTGTGATTAAGGGTGTTTCACTCATAAACTACTCACAAAAAGTTACGGATCACTTGCACCCAAAGTCCTAACTTTCAGAAGAAAGAAGTCAATGCGTTGAAGTTTTGCAATTTAATTCAATGCATTATGGAGAACGGCACAAAATTGCGTTCAATTTCGAGCAAAAAACACAACATCACCCACTTACAGCTGACCCGGAATTGAGTTTATCACTCACCTGTTTTCTCATAGTGATCCTTAACTTTTTGTAAGTAGTTTATAATGGCGGTGTATTAAAACAATCATTGACACAAGCACAGCCATAAAATGTCAAATGTTTTGATACTGTTGGAACGTTATTCTCCCGCCATAGTGCTAGTAAAGACAGAAGGACACAAAATTAATCTTTTCTTCGTATTAACCACGTGTGTGACAAAAACTCATTCGATAAAGCAACAAGTAAGTCAATAAACCAGCATTTAATGTACAGAAAATGGATCTAGACTATTACAACAATACATATTTTTTTCAATATGGGAGAATATTTAATAATCTGGACGACTCTGGAGAAGATGAAAGATGGGTGGGTATATCGGAGATGTGTTAATATAGTCCTGGCTTGTTAGTGTTTAATAGTAAACAAAATACGTTAATGACAAAATAACTGTTCGTTTTTTCCTTATTTATGAAGTGTGTGACACATATTCATTCGCTAAAAATAAGCAATTAGTAAAAACATTTGTACCTATCAATACGTATTAACTATACATATGTCAATAACGTATAACAAGAGGCAAATTCATATTTTGGTGAAAAAATTGTATTTGGTCACTTTTCTTTTCTTTCTCGAATGCATGTGGCATATGCTTTATAAATCAAACACAAGAAACAGTTATTTTGTTGATAACATATTTTCTTTACTACCAAACATTTATACAATCCAGGCCACGGTGGGGCACTGTCTGCAGACAAAACATGTTTACAAGCCTCGAAATAAAATATTGTTCAAACTAGTGCGGCTTCGGTAAACAGAAAGTGAAATCACCTTACTACTAAAACGGATTTTCCAGTCAAACCTGCTACATCTAGTTTTCCCACAGTAACACTTTTCAAGCGCCAATTGTAACATATGCAAACTACGTACACATTATTAAAAAAATACCATCCCCTTGTTAAACAAAAGGTGCATCTTATATATCTAAGACTCGGCTGTTCGAATCAAAGAGTCCTGAACCAGAAACATTTATTTCCGTTTCTTAGAGCGCATGTCTCTGGCTGACGTATTTCACGTCTGCCACATCACAGAAACAAGGAGAATCAGCTAATGCCATGGCGGTCATGTGGTAGCAACGGCTGTATTGCATTGAACCCAAAAGACGTTGGCCAAAACTTACTTACAAACGGAAATAAATGCTGCCGGTCTGATAGGCGCATGTTTATCGTTCACTTAATTTTGAAATATTTTCTCGAATTATCGAGTATCATGATGAGTCACTCACTTTATAAATGCGAAAAAACTGTCATAACGTCAACTGGCACTCACTTACGCCCCATGTTTATATTCACAGATATGTTTACAGAAAATCATCGAAGAGATTTAGAGACTTGTGGATATACTGTTGTTGATAACGTCTTGAGTACAGAATTTTGCGACCGCAGAGTGAAAGAGTACTCAAAATGGACTGACAAATTCGTGGGGAAAGAGACTTGGCCATTCTCTAGTAATTCTCTCATTCAAAGATACAAAGTAGGCCATGCAGAAGCAAGCTGGAAAGTCCGCTTGGCCGTCAAACCTATATTTTCTACACTTTGGAAAACAGAAAAGTTACTGACCAGTTTTGACGCCATTGCTATCGGAAGACCCCCTGAAAATGGAGAAGAAGAATTCCACAGAGCCAATCATCATTGGTTACACACAGATCAATCAGCCAATCAACTGGGGTGTCACACAATACAAGGTGCCGCTTATCTGGAAAGTGCCGACTTGGACGATTGGACTTTCGTGGTTTTGGAACAGTCCCATATTTATCATCAAGAATTCATGGAGTCACACCCAAAAGCTTACTTACGTAGCAGTCTGAATTTCATATATCGTTTACGTGAAGGGGAAGTGGCATGGTTTGAGAATAGAGGGTGTGAATTCAAAAGGGTACCCGTTAAAAAGGGAGGGGTTGTTTTGTGGGATTCCCGCCTGATGCACGCCAATGCTAAACCGATTGAAGGTCGGAAAAACCCGGGTCGATTTCGCAGAGTAGTATTTGTGTGTATGGGCCCAGCCACGTGGGCCAGTGACACTGATCTTGAAGAAAAGAAGCTGGCTTACTATATGACTCGAATGACAACACATTTTCCTTGCCAAAATATTGCGGCCATGCCGGATAATATTCCATCGTTTTCTGAACGCATAATGGCCACGGAGGAGCTTCCGGATATAGCTAGATCCACAGAGTCAAGACAACTGAGTGGTGCCCTGAAGTATGACTTCCATGATGGTCGGCCGAATGGTCCAGCCCGGAAACCACTCTGGCGAAATGGCTACAGCCCACGCTACGGCCACCTTACTAAACCACGGCATTATAGCATTTTCGTGGGAGCAACCTGTGTGATTAGCATTTTGTTAGCAGTTCTTGTACTTGAAATATGGAATACGTTTTAATAAAATAAAAAAAAGGTGTGTGGTTTTGTTCTGACCAACTGGTTGATAGATTGATTGGTGTTTTACGCCGTACTTAAGGGTACTTCACTGATATTACGGCGGTGTATTCCAACTATACTTGAGACTATAGTACAACCATGTAATGTGAAGTGTTTTGACATCGATGGAAAGTTAATTTTCCTCCAGAAAGGACAGCATTGCTACTCTTCAAACCATCTGTCCATCCGTTCAAAGGGGTATAAACACCAAAAAAATATATAGCGTAATGTATATGGATCTTCAGCCGTTTAATGGTCTTTTTATGGACGTCTAGACGTAATACATTTGCCCATGTTGTCCGACCCCAACCGAACTACTATGTTATCCGACAAACATTTATATTGTACAAAACTATTGTAACCAAAAGTGGTTATAGCTCAGGATTGAATCCGGCTATGGCAACCGTGGCTCAGATTCCCAATATACTGTGTTCATGCAAAAAGACCCCTCCTCCCACCCCGGGAATTCTCTTATGGGATCTTGTATGTATTAAATTTTTTAAACACATCATATTTCATGTTACATTGATCAGATTAAAGTTGCCGTTAGCTATATAATACTTATTCTCATTGTGTCTCATTATTTTGCATGTTTACAAGCGGATTCGGTGTAAACCTTCATCCATCATTTTTAGAGTGTGTTATCTGCAAATTACTGAAAGCTTGTCCAAAAAAACCTCTTGGTCCGCCATGTTTTCAAATCAAGGGGTTTCCCAAATTTATTGGGTTTTCCGTCACGTGACGCGTTTGTATTGCATGGCCATCACAATTTAAAACTACTACTATGGTGGTATTGGTTGCCTCGTACATTTTTCGCTCTTCGCTCGAGCGTCAGACTGCTCCCCATGTCTCAACATCCTCGGCCATTTCCGTACATTAAATAACCTCTCACGTAATTTCAAGGGAGGTAACTCGTACATATTTACGTTACCATATCCACATGTTTATTGTTTAAGTCTTAAGGCTATTCTTGTGTTGATATGATGACGGCAGTGGAGCTAGGCCTACATTATTTTTAAAATACTTACAGCGGATGAAATTTGAAGTCATACATGAAAAAGATACAGTGTTATGTTTAAATTAGATTTTAGCCAAGAAACAGGCTTTTTGATGTGGGTTTTTATAATACAAATCCGCGGAGTACTTTGGTTGATTTCGACGCATGCGCGACAAAACATTCGGCGGTTAACATTACAGGTTTTCTTGTAGTAGTATTGCTTCCATTCACCTCCGAGATAACTGTACCGGTACGGAAAGTATAGAAGGATGTTCCGACATGACTGCTCCCGTGACTTTAAACATAGATTTTGTCAATATCACCGCCGTTAATCTAATAAAGTAGATTATACCATCGATAGACAACGTAAGAAAGTAAGATTTGCCTAACAGACTATTCAGAACAACCGATTTGCGGCAGTTTTTTCCTGTTCGAAAACACCTGCTTTATCATGTTTTTTCGACGAAAACGGACCCATGCTGGAGTAGTTAAAGGGGGTAATGGCTGACCTAGAGCACAGCGTACATTTCAGCTACAACATTAACCTTTGAGTGAAGTCACTCATTGTCAAATTTTCGTGAACAGTAATTCAAATATATTCGGGGTTTTTTGTGTGTCAGTCAGTGTACTTAAAATTGCATTTACTTGGGGAAATTTTAGTCCAATAAGATATAGCGCTGTAGAGTAAATAGGCCATCTAAAGAAACAAGAAACCTTGAGGATCAATTTTCGTGACAAGGGAGAAAAACAAGTTACATTTTAACAGTTACTCGTGTCCGTGTACTTAAAAATACTTTTAGTAGGTGGCCAAGTTAAAGAGTTAAAAATGTAGTTTGCGTAAACGAAATATCTAACAATAACTGAAAGCAAAAAAAAAAAAAATGTGACAGCAGTAACAGCTAGACAAACCTTGCAGACGATGAAATGTTTCGGCGGAATATCCCATAAGGCTGCATTCAGGAAGTATCATACGGTCTGACAGGTTCAGTAACGGGTCATTTGGTTTTTGTACCGGTCCATTAATAGGTAGGTACTTTAGTAACATACTGGCAGAGTACGCAAAGCCTATATAGGACTAACAACCGTAATGCCTAACTTGGCTGTACCTCGACAATAACGGTAAATTAATACTGGCTTAAATTTGCCAGTACCGGTCCAATCTAGTTTATTCAGTACTGGTCCAATAACAATACATGTGTAAATGGGCCAGTATCGGGTATATAACATTAAATTTGTAACGGCATGTCCTAATTGGGCCACTGCCGACACATTGTTGTTAATTTTGAAAACGGCGGGATAAAGGCATGCCATCACTGGTCCAATATTGGGTCAGTACATTAAACATATTCCAGTACAAGCTGTTATGAGCGGTAAATAAACCAGTATTGGCCCTGTATTGCAATATTGATTGAATATTCCAGAACTAGATTGCCTAATTTCATATGGATAAACTTAATCTAACTTCGCTTCCAAGAAGAAAGATAGATGGACTTGCTTCTGAAAACAGTTAAGATCCAGTAAACAAAATAAGTTGTCCATTCACTTGAATGCCCATGTAATTATTTTCATTCGACGTTGAATCACGCTGGTGCGCCCCACCCAGCGACGATTATTTTAAGCGTCTGTAATCAGCACGTTGATAGAAACAGTACAAACAAACTGATCTGGTAGAAAAGGCTCATAGGCAATCAACTTCGACACCTAGCTAGCTAAAATTCTCATTTTTTTTTTTACTATACAAAACGCAAACAAAATGACATTAAAAGTCATAGTTACCAATTTTAGACCCATTATAGCATACAAGAGAAACACAGATCTACAGGACGTACTGGTCAATCGTAAGCCGTTTTATCACTTCTACCTTTTTTCTACCTATGTTGAATTTTTTTCCCATATTTGAAATTCTTTTTCATATGTGTGATTTTTTTTCCATATACTTAAAATAAATGACTTTATTTTACATAAGTTAAAAATAATTATGTTACAAAGAATTCAACATTTGAAAAAGAATTTTACATATATGAAAAAGAATTTCACATATATTTCACATATTTTATGAATACTTTGTTCTACCATATAAATGGTCATTGCCATATATTTAGGTTACCCATAACACCTGTCAAATGAACAAACGTCAATTTAGATGAATGTAAGACAAACGTGATTGATTGATTGGTGTTTAACGTCGTACTCAAGGGTATTTCACTTATATGACGACTGACAAAAATACAGAACATCACAAACAAAT
>JARFOD010148289.1:0-12659 GCA_031763545.1 Mopalia muscosa | reverse complement strand
ACTATATTTTGTTGAGATTTGTAACTTTTTGCTATCCATACCAGTCGTCATGTCTTTGTAATTTACCCAGCTTCTAAATGCCACTCAAACAAGATACTAATTAATAGTTTTTATTTTATTTTATTTTTTTCACTATTGTTTATCTTTTGTTCAATTATATTTAGCTTTGACTAACGACTACGCTGTTTTTCCTTTTCACTCCAATTAGACGGTTAATTTATGGTGAACCTGTTGCCCTGGTGCTCTCAGGGTTCAAGGGAAACCCAAAGAGGATCTGTTGCAGCTCGTAGCCCTGTTCGTGTCAGTATTGTAATGTCTTGATGCTATTTCTTCCACGACTGGGGCGTGGTAAACTCTTATAAATAATCACTGTAGTTTGTGTTACTGGTAGAAAAAACATGCTTTTCAATGTTCTATTGGATTTCGGGGAGGGTATACGTTGTAAAAGTAAGTTTTCGAATGTTTAACCAACACAGCTTCAGCAGCTGTTTAGTGTGCAAACAATATAGAGAGAGGAAAGGGTAATTCATTGGCGAACATTTGCAAGGGACGCCATGCCAATTGTTTTTTTCAAGCACTTTTTTGACATCGATACTATTGGGTAATTACGGTGGCTCATAAAGGACAATGTAAGCTATTTTTAGTTTTAATTTTTTTTTTTTCGCTTTTTTTTTTTATAGGTTTTCGACCAGGGGAAAAATCACGTGACTTTACACCGGCAAACTATTGATATTGTTAGTTTCATGATTCTTTTTGTTTGCATATTATCTAAATGAGTAAACAACTGTTAGTAGACTAACATCATCAACAGTTCGCAGCCGCTTTAAACGTGGATCGGCCATCTTGTTGTAGAAAGTCAGAAAGATCACAGAAATATATGGAAAACGAAAAAAAAAAAAAAACGAAAACGCAAAAAAAAAAAATGGAAAAACTAAAAATTACTTGCATGTCCTATATGAGCCACCGTAGGTAATGTTGTGAGGAAGGTCCAATATCAATATAATTCTTGCATTTTTTTCTACAAGGAAAGGAAGAATTCTGCCACACAAAACCTCATGTTATTAAATTTAATATAAATGGTACAACTTAATCATACAACAAAATAACCAAAAAGACAAACTAAATGGTCATCAATTAAAATTGTATTCGCTTAAACAATAAGAACCACATCGGAGAATCATTACGAGTAATTCTTATAATTCTCAAATTTTAAGTATTTTTATAAAGTTCTATATATTGTAAATAGTTGCAGTTTAACAGTCCCACGATGCAGCTGAGACATCAAGGATCCGTGTGAACTGTGTCTGAGAAGTTAATAATCAGATTAGCGCCGAATAACGCAGTGTGTGCTACATTGTCGAAACTGGAAAATTTGTCTTTCGTTGGGAACGATGTTAACTCATATACATAAGGTACTTCATCTGTTTATTCAACAAAGATGTAGTTTATCACCAGAAGATGCCCAATGACCAAAGTGAATCTCTCCTGGTCAGTGAAAGCGAAACTGACCGAATAGGTGGAGATTTTTTCATTGCAAACCTGTCGCAATAGCTGGCTTGACACATCACTGAGGTACCTCTGATGCTAACAGCTGGTCTGCCCAGGTAGTGTCTTTTGTTGATCCACTAACAGAAAGGTGCGATGCGTTTGATGTTGGTCCCATAGTTCTGATCGATTTGGTTGTGTTCCATCAACGAAGGTAACAGTACGTTGACCATTTGACCGTTCTGAAAGCACGAGGAACGAATACATTCGTGCGACGTGTATCCTTGAGTACGATACTCTCACTGTTTCACATCGTGACCCATGGGGACGTCGCAAGTATTGACAATAACAAGGCAACGACGCGTAAGTGAGTTCTCTTTTTTTCCGTGTAACGTTTTACTTCATATCTCTCTGTTTTTGATCTTTACCAATTTAAATAATTGCAGTTTACGTAAGAAACTTAATGGGGAACCATATAATTTGGTTATTGGATTTTAGATTAATACACAAATTCATTTAGATGACATTTCTCAATGTAAGCAGTCAGGAGCACTGTTGGATTTTTGGGGTTATAAACGATATTTGAAGATTGTAGGTATTGAATGGTTCATAATAATGGTTTACATATGGATCAAGTTACACCCACGCGACTAAGAACATTTAATAATAAGGCTTATTCATGAGCAAAAGTTGTTTTGAATTGAAACATAAGGGATAAAAATTCTAGACCTACATGCAGGGCACAATGTGGCTATAAGCCGGTCTCTGTATGCCACTTCCACATTTTAATAGGTACCAGATGTATAATAACAAATAATCCGGGATTTGTAGTCTAGTTATGGTTTATAACAGGATTTACTTCACAGGATATGAGAATTGTGGGTATCGATGAGGGTCACACGAAAAATATATATATGCACATTTCGAGAACTTGTTACATTGTGCAGCAGAGACATTTGACACAGGAAATGAAACATGATGACACGTTGTTAATTTATCACCATATTTTATGCAGCACAAACCTTTATCGATCGATTTTAACGGTAGGCGTGAGTTTATTGAATCAATTGAAATGGGATTTGCATGTTTTTTTTAATGAAGGATTGTGATTGGTGAATGTAGCCTAGTTGTTATATTTAGCCTATGTGAGAAAATAGAACTCCCGGCAAACTACAACCGCCTTATATTGCCGATGGTGCTTAAGAAAACTTATACGAGCGTGCAGTGGTTGGAACCTGAAGCCGCTGAATGTAGACGTCTCTGAA
The DNA here is from genome assembly GCA_031763545.1 of Mopalia muscosa. Classification (NCBI taxonomy): domain Eukaryota; kingdom Metazoa; phylum Mollusca; class Polyplacophora; order Chitonida; family Mopaliidae; genus Mopalia; species Mopalia muscosa. The sequence goes on along the minus strand of JARFOD010148289.1, from coordinate 9,909 downwards.
AATTGGAAGTTACTTTTCGGCTTTCTATACGCACATGGTCAATATTGAGGGTTAACTTTACTTTGATGTTGGATGGTCCAATTTGGCAACCACTTAAATTGGTTTTACTTTTGTGTACAGGCACTCGCCATCAACACTGTTAGCTAATTGTATCTTTTTTCAGTATATGGGTTACGAACGATTTACATATACAGCCGGCTTGGTCATAAACAGGTTGCGCTGTTCGTTCTATTTGTGGTCCTCAGAGAATCTTTCTGAACCCTTTGGCCGAATGTTTTTGTTTAAAAATCATTTTAAAACTGGTACATCCAAATCGTACGATAGAAATAAAAAAAACCCTTATAAATACAAATTACAAAACACATAAAATTGAGCTATGAATTAAGTTGAAGCATGTTGACGGCGAGTCATTGCACGTTGTTGGAGATTAATGGGATTATCACAGCCGACTAAGCCCCTAGTAGTCATTTATGACGGGTTATCCATTATATGAGGGGGGTATCCATTAGTTAATGCAGTAACATGTGTATTACACCGAAACATTTTATGGGCATTAAGAAGTTGGGTTGAACATACACAAGAAAGACTATTCTGGATTACAACTTCTGTTTGCGACGTTACGGTACAGATCCTATAGCACCTTTATTAGGCGTAAATGTTAGATGAATTGATACAAGTAGGCTATACCGTTATAGGCCCTATATGTACATTTGATTTTCGGAAGCATATATTTAAGTATGGAGGCAGGTTTACCACAGTAGGCCTATATAGGCCTTGACCCTATATAGCTTGCAAGAATTACAATAATGAACCTGTACCGATACATCGCAATCTTTATAAACAGAAGTTATAATCCATAATAATCTTGTACGTGTAAACTCAATATAACCTAATTGAGACCCTTCTGATTTTGGACGAGTCCATATATCAATCTTAAAATTGTTGCATTTTAGAGAGGACAATGTTTATTCTTTTTTTATTTTTTTTAACGTTTGGCTTACATTTTAGAAACTCCATTTTTTTTACACCATTCAGTCGGGGTGGACCGACGAAAAAGATCACTGAAATCGTTCTAAAAATAATTAAAATAACAAGAAGAAGAAAAATGAAGCGCCTTTTTTGCAGTTCAAGAACTCTCCTACTAATTAAACTAATTTATTTGGAACTATTATACACTCTTGGGGTGGCTGACAAGGGTCATGTTAATCTTTTTGGATTAAGAATCTTTTTCGTTAACTGTCTGCTTGAGTAGAAATTTTTTCACCCCGGTAGAACTTGTACATACTCAGGAGACACTACGATAATACATTATCCGGAAACAATTCAAGAATATCCCCCCAAGACATGGCTCAAATTTAAAATATTTTTACCGGCGTTGAGATAATTTCTACTCACGTTTAAATATTACAACCAAAGTATAGGTATACTTTCAACTCTGGTTAAATTTTGTTCTGTTTATTAGTAGGTAATGATTCAACTTAAGATAAAACATTTCTACTTAATTAGAAACTATTTCCACCTCAGATAGTAATATTACAACTTGAGTATAAATTATTTGCACCGAGGTGGTAAGTAATATTTTAACTTAATTTAAGTAGAAATTATTTCCACTGAGGTGAAAACTATTTCTACTTAAGCAGAAATTATTTAACTCGATTAGAAAATATTTTCACTGAAGTGAAAAGTATTTCTACTTAAGCTGAAATGGTAGGGGTTAAAATTTCCACTGTATTTCTTCTGAACGACATTGATTCAATTTGCATTAAGTTTCAAATCTGTTTTTTGATCTTCATCAAGTATACATATGTAAGCCTGAATAACCATGTTTTCCTAAAGATATATACGTACAAAATATCCTGAACATTGATCTACTTCATAAAGGAATATTAGAAAAAATGTTTCCAGAATCAACCCAGTGGTCCATAAAGGCAAAATACTTTAATTGAACCTCACTTTTGATTTGCAGGATGGTGTATTCTCCCTAACATGACGGAAAAAAGGCCAAGCGCGGAGAGTGACAACATGGCGGCGCCAGTGTGGCAGAAGCCTGTGGAACGAAAAGAAACTTTAATGCGAGTATGGGCGGCGCTGTTTTATGCTGTGTCGTCATTTATGATTGTTGTTATCAACAAAATTGTTCTTACAAGCTATAAGTAAGTATAAATATGGAAAGAATGGTGAATTTCACCCTTAACCCTTAAGTCATCTTTTTTTGTTTATATCGGAAATTGGACCCTGTATAAGCTTTTACATATATGTTGACATAATGTTGAATCTTAACGCAGAAGCATTAGAAGATAGGTACCATTATTGTAGTACGTGTACAGAAAGAGAAAACAGAGAAGGGATGACATTTTATATTTAAAAAAGTACACACTTCACCGAAATGCAATCGATACAACTACTTGTAGTCAATGCGTCACGGAAATCAAGAAAATTCTTGCCGACATTAGTGCTAAACGGTTATTCTTCAAATCATATGTACAAGAATAGTTTGCAGAGTACAGCTTTCCTTGTCACAGAACAAGTCGGAATGCACCAAGGGAAAAGATATTGGGTTGGATAAAATTACCTGGGTGCGTAGAAGTATATGTAGAGGTGGAGGACAATTAGCAAATCCTATCTGTTCATGAAAGACAACCTGTAAACTTTTGTTAGGCAAATTGTAACTATTTCCAGGGATAAGTACAAACTAATAAACTTGTAGCCTAGTGGCCAATAGTCTGTCTCCTTTTGATATTTGTGGTTAGTGAGTGCACTTTCTAAACATACTTTAATGTACCGTTCACAGGATCCACCAGTCGACCCTCAGGTATATGAGTGAGTCACGCTTTGTGGCTCTGGCACTCGCAGGGGTAGTTTTTACAGGATTTCCTCTTGAGTATGACGTTAAACCCCAATCAAACAAGCAAACATGTCAACCTATAAATTCTTGTTTGGCAAATTGTAACTTTTTCCACAAATAAGTACAGATTTATAAACTTGTAGCCTAATGGCTGATAGTCATTCTCCTATGATATTTAGTAATTGTTGACCTTTTTTGGTGGTAGACTGACAGTGTGAAACCTCTTCAAAATGGTCACCCCAATCCAACGTTATTCCTATGCAGTCTGAATACAGACAGATCTTAGAAAAAAATCTGGAATTTGCCAGTTCAAAAGTTTTTGTTTAATATTATTCTTAGGGGACACTTTTTCTAACCTTTCACATTGTCTCTGTCTACAGACAAAAGTGAACAATTAAAAAGTATCGATGGAAAGTGAATATTTTCCACTACATGTAGCCTTGAGTTAACAGGTAATAAATGTTATATGGTGTAGCATAAGAGATATTGTCAGTCATTAAATCTGTAGTACACAAGCCTAGTCATGAGGTTACTTGTGACTTCCCTGTCCTAGACATCATATACATTTATAAGATACAATCATCACAAATGATTCACATTAGTCAATGGTGTATACAAGCAAATACATCAGACTAAATCACCTCAAATTCGAGCATAACATTACTTTTTTTGGAAACGATTTAAAAGAATAAAAAATGGAGTCGGATAGGCAGATGACGAATTTGTCAATTAAAAAGTGTCGGCATTTGTCAGAAAACATCAATTTGTTTGATTATATGCTGTAATATTGTCACAACAAGCAAAAAAGCTAGGATTTGTCATGGGCAAAATTTGAGGTGATTTAGGTAACAAAATACAATCATCAGTCATAAATGAAGTACCTAAGCTTTTAATAGCATTCGTGAAAAAGTGTGACAAGTTTGTCAACAACATTTAAGCCTTAAACCTATTAAACTATGCTAAAAGCTGCTTTTTAGATGAAGTATGGGATGCTACAGATCATTTATGAACTTTGAATGTGTGATTTCACCATTCCTGACTAGACAGTATTTTATCTCTTTTTTTGTTTTTCATCAGTTTCCCCTCCTTCAATGCACTTGGTCTTGGACAGGTGAGTTTAAATAAGGCAAAGAACGACTTAGTATGGATAATAACTTCTTCATTTATTTAACACAACGTTTCTATCACATTTAGAGGTTGTTTTCAAGTAAAAAATAACATGATCAATCAGATATATTTGAGTAAAGGTGTCAAACAGTGAATAATAAGCTTATTGATTTAATAAACGTGTGGTTAAAAATTGTGGAGGATTAGGTCCCGCTATATTGTGAAAATCAGCCTGGTAGATCAGATTATTATAGACACTTAATAGATACTTTGTTTCTGTTGAATTGTGGGTTGAATTTTTTATTTGCATGGCCTCCAGTAATCTCCTTTTCTCCCTGTCTGAGCACTATTTAAGTTCAAGTTAAGAATTTGTGTATTGTATTACATTTGGTGAGTAGGGTTGGCTAAGGTGTGTTCACATGATGCAGATGTTTCAAATTCTTTATGGATGTCTGATGTCCTTTCAATCAAATATTAAATGGATGTAATGATTCTCCTGTTTATGTTTTTGCACAATCACAATCAATTTCATGTATAAATATTATTCCTTATGGCTGATGTTTCTGTATTGGGTTCTTCCTTCTGGTGGCTTGTAGCAAGATAGTCTTTATTCTTTTCCACTGCTCAAAGCTGTTCTGACAGGAGCCTAGCCTTGTAGGAGTCTATTAGCATCTGTACCAGTTTCTGTTGTGGTTTTTTTTAATTTTAGGGAGAGAGTCTAATTTTAGAGACACATTGTACTGGTAGATTATCATCTTGCTTAAAAGTAAGGAGTTTATGGATCCTGTAAAAGATTATTTTATTGAAGTAGAGTCATGATTCTTTGGCAGATAGGTTTATTTCGTTGTGTTCATGATGATCATCAGTTGTGATTTTCTAAATCAAGGTGTGAATTTGATTGCTTTTTGAGCTCAAGTAGTTCGCTTGATTGGTTATTGTCAGATTTGTCATCTGGTCACTTATCCTTATTTCTTTCCCTGCATTAGTACATGCTTCGAATTACCGTTCACGAGTTCAAGTCCGCCTTTCGACCATCAGGTGTATGAGCAAGTCACATGTTGTGGCTACGGTAATCGCGGGGGTGGTTTTTACGAGGCTTCCTATCGGTTTTCCACCGTAATAAGGCAGTTTACAGTGAGAAGTGGACAATCCGTTGTCATATGAGTGAAATACCATTGAGTACGATGTAAAACACCTATCAAACAAACAAACAAACAATTCCCTGCATTAGTCACAATTAAGTGAGTTTCTTTTCAGTGTTTTCATTCTCATCACTGACTATCTCTTGATCAGTCAGAGTGCAATGTCAAATGTACACCTTCAGCCAACAAAAGTAGGGTACCTGTTTTTTTAAATTTATGCAGGGCCTGTGTGTAAAGATCTGACCATGTTAGCTATGCACTACCATCATGCTATTAGGTTGTGTAGAAGGCATTGTTTCCATCGCTCATGTAATGTTTTACAAGGCAGGGTAACATCATCATGGAGTATAAGATATGCCCAGTTGGTTCACATTGGGTCAGTTTTATTTTAGGCAGTACATGTGATAAAGTGTTGATAACGATATCTCTAAGTTACCACTTTGGTCTGCCGCTTGTAATGTTGAATAGGTGATATAGGAAGAGACAGACTTTGGTATTTTTTCAATTATCTGTTATTAGTTGAATCATAGTAACATTTACATTAAACTGTTTTGTAGATGGTGGCTGGAATAGTTCTCTTGTACCTGGCCAAATTGTTCAACATTATTTCTTTTCCTGATGTTTCTATGGATATAATAGGAAAGGTAAGCTCTGCCATTTTCTGTTAGTTCTTATGAACTGATAATATATATTTAATGTGTCTGACAGGATAGGTTTATCTGGGTTTGTCACTACTTCTATGGTTAATAAGTTCACTACAAAGTTTTGTTGTTGGTGGCTAGTGTTAAGTGAGCCATCAGAAGGCCCACTCTCACATCTAATGCTTTCTTCAAAGCACTGGTAACATCTTATATTGGATCATGGCGATACTGGGTCGTTTTCTTTATAATCTAGACCACATGGAGCAGGCCTTGAAATACAGGTCACTGGGGTGATCAAAAAATTGATCGACTGTTTACATGAAAGTCTCAGGTGATTCATTTCCCAATCATCTTGGAACAATCTGAGATAGGTATATAGCAAAACATTGTTCAAATCAAATGAACAAACAATGTAAGCTAATACACTTGCCTCATGTTAGAAACTTGAAATTAGTCCTTCGCTAGTAACAGTTCAATTGAATGGAGGCAATTCATATAAAACCCCATGTATATGGAGATTAGGATGCATGGTGAATGCAGACCTGCCTACCCGGTGTTTTCTAGAGTATTTTCTACACATAATTAATGTGAAATACACCAATAGGCCGTCAAAATATTCTCAAAAATTAATATTCTGTACTATGCTGTACCACAAAAATACACAAAATCGTAAGAAAATACTCCTAGACAACAAATACTTTACACATAAATTTATTCTAGTAGTAGGCAGGTCTGAGAATGCTTTATAACAGGCAAACAATCATCTGAAGAATCCAATACAACAAGGACAAAGAGCCATAAATTGACACAACTGAGCGTAATCTATTGAGGAATAAGACAGAAAAAAAAACTTAACTGCACTAGCATGTTTTCCTGTTTTCAAGGTTTTGTTAGCCATGAAAGTTGAATCAAAGTCCAGTTAAACCTATTTATGATACTTAATTTTTGATCGGTTGAAGATGAGCATAAAAATGTTCACCTGAAATTCAATTAAGAATCATTTTGATTGCCCTCTATTTCAAGGCCTGCTGGAGAAGTGTTCAGAAGAAAATAAGTTTTTTTGGCTGCTGCACTTTGCCAATGTGTCCTAATTCCTCCAGAGAGCCAAAGGTTTGATGCGAGGCTTTAGGGATGGGCATTCGGGCAAGATACATAATTGACAATGAGTGAGTCAAAAGATGTTGGCTCCAGGAATTGCTGGGGGTGGTTTTTTTATGAGGTCTCTTATCGGTTTTTCGGTTTTTCACCGTAATGAGGCAAGGAACAGTGTGAAGTGGACAATCTGTCGTCATATAAGTGAAATACCCTTGAATACGATGTTAAACCCCAAACAAACAAACAAACTAACAAATCATGTTAAATAAATAAGTTAATTGACAAGGGAGATAATTCAGTCTCTGTAATAAGCTACTCACAAAAAGTTAAGGATCACTATGAGAAAACAGGTGAGTGATAAACTCAATTCCTGGTCAGCTGTAAGTAGGCGATGCTGTGTTTTTTGCTCCAAATTGAGCACCATTTTGTTCCGTTCTCCATAAGCCATTGAATTAAATGTTTGCAGAACTTCAACGCATTGACTTCTTTCTTCTGAAAGTTATGACTTAGGGTGCAAATGATCCTTAACTTTTTGTGAGTAGTTTAGTTTCTCCCACATTCAGAACTTGGAGCTCATCCATGTACATAACCTTACTGTATTAAGGTTCAGTGAAGATTTGTGAATTATCTTGATACTGAAACTATTCCGAGTTTGATATTAATTATACCAGGGTGAGTTCTTTGAGAGAGTTTATTTTTTCCATCTTTTTTGAGTTCATGTATGATGTTTCAATTAAACAAACAACTTAGCAAATAATCAATAGACTGATTTAAAACCAGGATTAAATATCTTTGACTCCAAGCTGGTAAAGTAGGTCCTTTTCAAATACATTTAAGTCTTCATGGTTTTTTCCCCCAAATATCTCATTTATATCAATCCGTTTGCTGTCGTTATTGTGCATCTGTATGGTTGTTTATTCAGGTAATCTTATTTTGATAAATTTTTGTTTGTATGTTTCAATTTCCCTGACTGCAGTTGCCATCCCTTTATATTATTGAACAGTTCATTTCTATGAAGAAAACAAAAATGCCGTAATATTCAGTCACAATGAGTTCCTTTTTCTTTGGAGTTGCACTACTTGTGTGCCTTGTAAAAATTATCAGTGAAATAAATGGATAGGGCTTTGTTGATGAAGGTAAATTTTAGTTAAGAAACATGCAAATTTGAAATAATGTGTCTAACAATTCTGATTATCCTTCCAACTGTTGTCAGGTGTGGCCTCTACCCTTGTTTTATGTTGGTAACCTGGTCTCTGGCCTTGGAGGGACACAAAAACTCAAGTAAGATCGTTATTTCATTATTATTATTATTATAACATGTGTGAAGCAAAAACTCAAGTAAGATTGTTATTACATCATTATTATAACATCTGTGAAACAAAAACTCAAGTAAAATTGTTACTACATTATTATAACAACATGTGTGAGACAAAAACTCAAGTAAGATGTTTATTACATTATTATTATTACAACATGTGTTACACAAATACTCAAGTAAGATGGTTATTGCATTATTATTACAACATGTGTGAAACAAAAACTCAAGTAAAATTTTTATTACATTAGTATTATTACAACATGTGTGAGACAAAAACTCAAGTAAGATGGTTATAACATTATTATTATTACAACATGTGTGAGACAAAAGCTACCGCTGAGATTTAATGAAGGGCCTGTATAATATTCTGCAATACTATAAGCCTGAACATTCTACCTGTAGAAAATCAACAAACATATTTCAAGGGTTAAAAACCTTTTGTTTTTCTACATTGTATTTATGCCAAATACATGTATGTCCATATAAACCTACACTGTGCAAAAGCTTGCTGATGGACACTCCGACAGGTCATTCTGGTTTTAAAAATGTAATTGAATTTACTCAAATATCTTGGTCATATCTATCTTGGTATATCTTTTAGAATTTACTATTAACGAAAGCCTGAACATATGTTCTCTCGACTGTTGGATTGTTGGAACATATGTCCATATAGCCTGGGAAAAGGTACTGTGGAATCTATCTTTATTTATTTAAATATGAGGCAAATGTGAAACGGTATCTTCAATTTCAAAGATAATCTGAAGATCTTCAATTTCAAAGATAATCTGAAGTAAGAACATATTCAGTACATTATTTAAACAAGGGAAATGTAATGAATAATTTTTGTGTCTTTTAGAAAGTGAATATTAACAGTATTTTCATTAATTTGGGATAACACTTTCTTAGTTAGAACATATACCTGTTCAGAAAATTGTGTAGGTTGAAACCCATCCGGGAATCGAACCCACAACCCTCAGCAGTAAATGCAGGCTAACAATGCAGGAAAATGTAATTAAAATGATTTTCTAACATATCAAAATGTCAATTTTGAATATTTCCTGTCTTTATATTTTGACTAATCATAGTCTAGGACAATTTAACAAATAATATAAAGAGTGGAAGCTAAAATAAAAAATAAAAAATCGCATCATTTGTTTTGTCCTGAAGACAAAGAGGTTAAACATATTGTTAACCTAGAGAATGGAATAATTTACCTACTGCACTGCGCAGCATAGCATCTGTTTCGTTGTTTAAATCTAAAATTAAAACTCATCTTCTAAATGTATACCTCAGTGCTGAGAATGATGATTAAATTATTGCCACATTTTATATTTTATTTTATTTTATGTTAAAAATGTGACTTAAAAAAATTATTTCTTGTACGTATATTCCCTATTGTAACCAAAATCAAGTATAACAGCTCTTTTTTAAACTATATATTATTACGGGATCCCGCCATATAACTATTCTGTTAACTAACAAATGTTCTAAATTATTATTTATGGTGAATAAATCAAATCAAATCAACTTATCTAAAATCTATCTGTTAGATAAGATCATTTGTGCTCTTTCGTTTTAGTTTGCCAATGTTTACAGTTTTAAGAAGGTTTTCCATTCTCTTTACTATGGTATTGGAATATTTCATATTGAGGTATGTTGTCTCTTATTTTAAGTTCAACTGAGTTTCCTGTTATCCTGATACTCTCCAGGATATGGGGAACTTCCTGTTATCCTGATACTCTCCAGGATATGGGGAACTTC
>JARFOD010148279.1:0-12659 GCA_031763545.1 Mopalia muscosa | reverse complement strand
TGAGAACACCAGGGCAACCTCTTTTCTCGCCTCTTACGATCGACCGAGGAAGCCGAGGGAGTATTCTGCAGGGCCATAAGCCACCCGCTCCCTCACGGGGGTCAGAAAAAGATGAAGATCCGATGAAGATCCTTAGGTATAAACAGTAAGGGTGGAACATAAAATAGTCTCACATTCAACCCACACACACTTACAAAAGACACAAGAGAACAGCCCCGTTTTGCCCCTGAGCTCTGAACGACTGAAAACAACACAAACCTTCATTCTGCTATAGATTTTTAGAAAATAAGATACAATACTGGGACTGAGTAGGCTAACCAGTACACTCGATATTGGATTTCCCAAATTACCTCTTGAGAGAGCCTGGAAGACATAAAACACAACCGGCGTGCTCTGTGAAATAACTGAGTCCGCCCACATATCACTCGGGAGTCAACACTGGCTGATTCCACAGGTCCAAGGATCCATCATTTAGGGAGAACACTTACACTAATAGTAGTGGATAAGTCCAAACAGGCACGACTGACACATCAGACAGGATTTCCACCTCCTAGTTTTACAGCTATGTTATGTATTGTTTGTTTGAAGGACTGTGGCCTAATGCCGAAATTAGAGATTATTTTATCGGATGGCGTGTCCGCCCAGTAGGCGAAAAAAAAAAAGAGACCAACCCCTGTGACCACTGGTAACAAACGAAGACAAGTCAGGACAGTCAAAAAACACAACAGATCCGAGAGCACGAGGGCATCAGGAAGATCCTTCTAAAATCCAATTTGTACCTTCTGATATTGATAGTATGTAATACTTTTGCATACTATACACTGCAGGTGTCAATAGTGTATGCCTTCAATCTAATATGACATAAATAAGTTCCCACAAGGTAACACAAGACTTGCCTATTTTCACTAAATCAACAGAATAATCAGCCTGTGGTAGTTCATTGTTTGTTTGGTTGGTTGGGCTTTATGATCATACTTTGCTATATCTGAAGATTACAGATTAGAATTGTTAATAACATAGTTTGCTTGTTTGATTGGGGTTTAACGTTGTACTCAAGGGTATTTCACTTATATGACCAATCCATGGATTGTTCAATTCACAATGTTCCTTGCATTATAACAGTGGTAAAATGGGAGGACACCTTGTAAAAAACCATCCAGCGATTGCCGGAGCTACATCTTGTGACTCACTCATATACGCTGTACGGCCCACTAGTCTTTTTCACATAATAAAATGTACCGAATGTTATGCAGTAAGCTCAAGGTATGACATATTAATAATTTATACATACATGTACCTTACTTCTATTCGCATATACATGTATCTACTTAATTTCAATAAAAAAAAAATGTTCAAAAGTATTAAAGTTATAAAATATTATTAAAAACCATAAAATATTTCAAAATACCTACTTGTACATATTGTTGAAGCAAAATTTCCAAATGTCCTCTCAAATGAAACACAACAATAATACTAATTTGTGTGTATTTCACTTCTAAATATTCAGGGGTGTATTTATATTCATGATTTCATCAGTCTTATTTTATAAAAATAAATTTGACCCCAAAACCCTATAGTCAATTCTGGCCATTTTTTAAATCTTATCAGTAAAAAGGTCTGTGTTAAATATCTATAAAAAGATTTTTTTTTTTTTTTTTTTACAAGGGTCATACTCCATAGAATGAGGATATAGATAGCAGTCATTATCAATTGAATAATTTCTACGGGTCAATAACTTGTATATGCCAGTCAAATAAATAATGAAATACATGTACAACAATCCAGAAGTACCTGTGGCGTTATTATTGGAAAAACTGGCATGGTAATCTTATCAGGGTTTTTTTTAAATAGTCTTCAATGTCTTTTAACAATTGAATAATTCTTAACAATGGGATTGGGAAGTACTTGGGGTTTTTTTTTCACTCACTTATATGATCATATGATAGCTCATAGGTTAAAGAAGCCATACCCCACCCCTAGAATTTTTTTTAATTTCTTGCAACCACTAAATATCAGTTTAAAAGTTTCTCATCAGATGTGTGAGTGTGACGCTTGTAAAAATACTTCTCTTTTTTTTTTTAATTTCTCACCAGACGTAGGATTTCATGCAACTGTGCTGGTTGCATGGTCACATGATTTTCCAGGGGTGTCCCTACCCCTGCCATAAGTTGAAATAATAAAAAGTGTACAAAATGATGGTGAAGGGCACAAGAAATGAGACAATTGATCACTCACAGGTGACATAGTAAGAACATGGCTAACACTGCCTGCAGCAATCTGTGTACGACCGGGTATTACCCTTTGTGATAGCTTAGGTTAGGGGTCAGTGGATTTCATACAGAGTGTGGAATTATTTATGGATTTTATCATGTGGAACATACATGTAGTCCTAAGGGAAATGACCCTTCAACTTTAACAGGTATTAATAACACATTAAATCCTATACTAGGATGTGCACACAGAGTTGATGCTAAAATATGATCAAAACAGCCGAATTATTCCTTTAATTTTTGTCAAAATTAGATTCAAATAAAAACTTTAAAATGAAACACATTGGTTCTACAATATTTAAAGACTGATTATAGATTATAGCTTTGTTAGATGTAACCCTGTTTGATCATGTAGGCGATATACCTGACAACACTGGGTTAAACAACAGGGAAGAAGGGTTGTGGGATTGCTCAGATGGCATTTTAAAATAATTCAATTTTACATGAAAACATATCTGTATCTGATTACAACAAGGGTTAAAGACAATTGACTAAATGAATGTATATAAGAAGACAGAAGATATTTGACACTACATGTGGACACTAATGATCAGTCGTATAAATGGAGAAAATTCAGTTTTCGGTTTCAATACAGGGATAAACTAAATGAGATGATCAGCTTGCCATAACAGATTCTTTTTTTATTGTCCACAGGCAAGCTGTGAAGTGTTAAGATACACCTCTATGGATAACAGTAGAACTAAAACTTCAGTATCATATAGACCTAGGGCAATAACTGCCTCATATTGACCGGGGCTTGGGGGATTGAGATAGCGTTACAGCTGAAGGGGAAACAGCCACTAATTTAACGGCTCATTCTAGACGAGCCAGCAGAGTGACCAATAAGAGCTCTGACGTCAATACCGACCCAGATTCACTTCGATCAGGAAGAGTTTCTATAGCAGATCGATGAGTGAATTAGAAGCTAGGTCACCGTGTAGAAAAAACCACTACTGATAGCAGCCCTACAATACTTGATAATTATACAGCATTAGAGTATTTTTGTTAAAGACATTTACTCTTTATTACTCCTCTGTACAAATGACTCTCAGTGTAAAGACGATAACATGTATTTCAATCAGTAAATGGTTGCTGAATAAAGAAAGGCAGAAAGTAATAGTACCCTAAAGTATGGACTCAAAATTCAGAATTATCTGAATGGAAATAATAAGCCTTACTGTCTGAATTAGAGATTGAATAATTGATTTTTGTCTTATTATCGTGCTCAAGGAAGGGTACTTCGCTTCTAGGAAGGTGGTGCACTAAAGATAGAAAGTCCTAAACCCACACAACCATTGAGATTGAAATGGGATTTGTTTTGCTCCGTTGAAAAATTACCATGTATACATATTAAAGCCAATTATGTTTGTTTTGATTGGTAGATATACTATGGTACAGGAAAAAGGGCCCAGATTACCTAACTAGGGCGATGTGTTCAAAGGTAATTTACTTGTATCAAGGTGATGTACTTCAACAGTAAACGTGTGAAGTACAGAGCGAGATAACCAGAACAGAACAAATGGGGTTTTGGTTGTTCATTAGTTAAGCCATAAACCCTAGTAGGCAGACAGGCTAACTGCTAAACCACAGCCTCAGGTTGAAATGAACATTGAGTAAAAGTAAACCATTAACAAGGCAGGATAAAAATAACTGAAAATGATGAAGTCATATCTGTTATTACACACAAAAACTCTAGTTTTTATAAATATATAAATTAAATTATTTTTATTGTAGAGAGAAAAGACTTGCTGGTCTCTCTATTTATATCTATGTATATAAAGATAAGGAATACATAAACCAGTTTGGTGACAGTTATGATTATATGATATTGATATGTAAACTTTATAAGCAATGATATAAAAAGTAAATTATGTTTCTTGTATGTTTGCATACAGTGTATGACCTATTTAGTACATGTCTACATATAACCCAGAACTGTTCTACAGACATACCAGCATACTGGGTATTTCTTCTAAGCTTGCTTACGGTAAAGTCTTTCATTTTAACATATGTTTGTTTGTTTAATTGGGGTTTACATCGTACTCAAGGGTATTTCACTTATAGGACGACGGGTTGTACACTTCACACTGCGCCTAACCTTGTAATAAAAATATAAAAAAATTGCCAGAGCCACAACATGTGACTTGCTCATATACCTGATGGTCGACAGATGGTCAAAATCTGGTTAAAGGTAAATTGAAGTAGGTTTGGTTTAGCAAGCGCACATGCTACCACTAAGCCACGGTTGCGGCCCCAATTTAACATCATGAGAACATCACATCCCCTCATGACATGTATCAAGTTTGACTAGAAACCAAAAATGGCCAAACTTTATACTGGCAGTAGGTGGTGTCATCTCTATGCGAAAATAAAAGACAGGGCACCACTCAAGGGGTGCAAGATACGCCTGCTGCAAGTTGTTGGTTTTGGCCAGAACACGGTTTTTAGTATAATGGAGATGATGACCTTGACTCAATGACCTTGGATATAGGTCATGACACACACCCTAGTCATAAGGAACATTTGTGCCAAGTGTAAGCTTCTTCAAAGTTTTTGTTTAAAAGTTATTGGCCGGACAAGGTTTTTAGTAAAATGGAGATCTTGACCTTGAATCAATGACCTTTGGTATAGGTCATGACACACCCCCTAGCTATGAGGAACATTTGTGCACAGTATAAGCTTCTTCAAAGTTTTTGTTTAAAAGTTATGGGCCGGACAAGGTGGTGCGGACAGACGGACGGACAGACAACACTATAACATAATACGTCCACTTTCTGTGAAAGTGGGCATATAAAAACCATGAGACATCTTGCCACATGGAAGATTCCTAGAATTAGAATATGATATTACAGCACTATCCTACGGGCCGTAAAGGGGACATGGTAAAAAATACAAAATACTTTCTTGTCAAAAAAAACTTGTGCGCATGACTGATTATGTCATGCGCATGACTTAATAAACGCATCCGTATGTGTTATTAAGTCGTACACACGACTTAGTTTAACCAAGCAGGATAAAGGTTTTGGCGACCATTTTCTTTTGCTATCAGGATGTCGGACAGAGAGAAACTTATATGGGCTTATTTTATGTTGCAAATGACATTTATTAGGTTATCATGAGCTATCTGAAGACTAAAGAAGCGATTAAATTTGTCCAATAATTAAGAGAAAAGAAAACAAAACTAAACAAAAATAAATTGACATTCCTAGTTAAAATTATGTTTTAAGTAGTTACGAATTGGTTAAAATGGAATAATTAGATCTGGTTACATAAATAAAATACTAAGTAAAAAATTCTATTTCAATGGCAAAAATTGAAATCATAAATCAGTGTGTACTGTGTAACATCAAATGCTCCAACTCAATCCATCAAAATCATTGACGCAAAATAATTGATTATCACAAGAGCTTTCCGTTATCTTGTTTACATTACTTCTAAACGAGAATTACTTATCGATTAGCCACAGGTGTAAATCTGCAAATAATTAAACAAGAAATAATGATGGAAATCTATCCAGAAGCTATGACGATACAGGTAGATTGTCTATGAGGGAAATTGTCTGCGAGATAAATAATTAAATAATATACCAGCTTGGTGCATGTAGAACCTTCGTGTCAGAATAGGTAAGTTTAATCCGTACCGCCACTAAGATAATCTGATTAGGGTTATTGAGCCATATGAAGGAACTACCTTACACCAATGTCTTAGCATGCATTGGAAATTTGCCTGTCCCAAGCCTGTATTCTGAGGAATTTTCTATGTCCAAATCATAAATATTTGCTATTTTTCCAATGTCAAAACTTAGAATTTTAAATGACAGATGGATGGGTCTCTAGCTAAGACTGTGCCCTTGGCGCCATTTATAGCGCCAAAACAAAACCAACACAAAACATTATCAAGGTGCAATACAAAGACATCTCAAATCCCATCAGCTGCCTTTTACCCACAAGCTTCCTGATGCTCTCAGACAACACGTTGCAACTAAAGAACTATTTTGTTAGTTTAATTGTGGCTAAATGCTGATTATTTCACTTATATGACAGTGTTCCAACCCAAAGGGTTAAGGAAGCCACCACCACCACTGTCAACAGAAATAAGACCCAATATAAAGACATCACAAAGAGATTAGCCCCCTGTTGACCCGACCTCTGGGAGCACCAGAACACCAGGAAGCTCTCAAACAAACAAAATGTGATCAACTGTCTCAACAACCCATGTTCTCTGATGCCAGTGTGGATCTTCCTCACAAACCATAATAACCATATTGTAATTTTCATTTAATGACTGATTGCGGATTTAATTGTCGACTCAAGAGGATTTCAATCCTAAATCCTACTGTAAATAGTTGGAGGAAAAGCTCAATAAAATCCCATAAAAGCTATTCCGAGATCACTATTAAATTTCTATTCTACATCTAAGGCTAAACAACAGGTTCTAACCCAATTCTTGTCCTGCTAAAGGAGGTTTAGCAGTCTACAACATAACACACGGAGACATGATAATTTATGAATGTGTAGGGGAAATCAAGATAATATAACGTCATTGCCGCCATTGTCATATTCTGCAAATATTTTAAACCACAGTTTGTGATATTTCATCATTATTTAAGAAAATTTCAAAGCTCTCCTAATTAGGGTATTTATTGTATCCAAGAGATTCAAAGGTGTAAAAAGCAGATATGGCCTAGATTTTTGACACTTTGCAATAAATTTGTTTTTTGACCACAGCTGTATTTAAACAAAGCTTGATGATAAAAGCTGTTAAAGATATTCTCAAAGATGAACCAAAACCTTCAGAAACTTGAGCTAATAAAAAAAATCTATAAATCATCGAGCCATAAATATGAGAACGATAGAAAATAAATATACCAAAAACCTTCTATATTTTTATCAATGTTCAGGAAGCTAAATTTGGTCTTCACCAGCGCTCAAACCTGGAATCGTTTATACCAACACAAAAGTAAAGGTTAAACCTGAAAAATATAATTAAATAAGTAATATGACCACTCTAAAACATTTTGTTGTAGTTGTAGTCAAACACACCGTTTTAAAATTCGTATTTCAATAATATCAGGATTATAAGGTCATTTAACATTTAGCTCTATTATCTTTTTACTTTTTATTATGCTTAAGTGATTTAGTTTTACATTTAATTTTTATAATAATGGAAAAGGAAATCCAGAAATTTGACAAAATGTTTCTAAATTTTTAAAGCAATTAAAGAAGCTACAGAATGCAGGATACATGTATGTACAAGGAAAGGTCATGTAATGTCATTTCACTACAACAACCACCCCATAAAGAAATACTTTTTGATAAGGCATAAGGTTTTATCATGGTATAAAATTTTACTGATTTTAAGACTTTAGCTGGAAAACATCTGTCCTTATAAACACTGACCCATATACAGCCTGTTCATGCTGTGAAGATAAACTCTTGAATGATATCTGGTCAATAACTGTCATTTATGGCCCAGTGGTGAGTTATTTGAAGATATTATCATAACAAATATTGATTAATCTACAGGCACATATCTTTACAAAGCTAATATAGTAGGACCTTAAACCATAATTGTTTTCAAACCATTCTTTGAATAATAGTTGTACAGTATTGCTAAAAAAAACCCACATAAAACCAGCTCATTGAATTTCACCATTAGTAGCTTCAAAGCAGTTTTCTCCCTCGCATATCTTATCACAAAACCTCTTGGACAATGTTGGGCTTAAAAAAAAAATATAATAAATCCACAACTTTTAGGTCATAGTGTATATTTCTGCTATTTCTAGAGTCTTCATTGTTTCATAGAAGACTAGACAAAAAATATATCTTTTTTTTTAAACTCACTTTTGCATTTAAATTGTATATTTTGGATCAAATCTTTTTTTATTTTTACTTTAAACGAATTTATAGTTTTATTGAGACCCATAGTTAAAGTTATTTTACTCATATGATATCAATGGCCAGGAAAGGAAATAAAGAAAATAAAATGTCCCATCACTGCCTTATAATGATAACTAAAGTTTTATGACTTTTCAATGTTAAATTAGACTGTGCTCAAATACATAGGAAGAACATGAGGAAACCGGATAAAAACAACCCTTGTGATTACTGCATGACTCACTCATAAACGTAAGGTGGACAGGTGTGAGCAGTACATTGATGTGGGATCAGTAGACTTGAACCACGGCAGCAGGTAGCTTATCAAGTGTTTTGCTGTCTTATTAAAACATAACTGAAATAAGCCATAAGTGAATAAAATCACACATAACTTAAACTATACATAGAAAACACAAGTACATAAATGATCTATTTAAAGAATAAACAGCTACTCACTTATACCAGCAGACACCTGCCACTACAATGCCTATAACTCCAGCTACACTGCAACCTGCTACCACAGCTGTGAGGGCCAAGAAAGAAAGAACATGTTACAAAATTAGTTCATTCATTGGTTCTTACCATGCTTTGTTTGCTTGTTTTCCTGTATCATATATATTTTCTTCAACTGCAGTTACAGTAACACAACAATAAAATGCCAGGTATTATTCTCTGTTTTTTTCAGGGCAAAGTCTAGATTGACAAGTTGACAAGATATGGAACACATACGCCAAAGTCAAGACCAACCAGTTGACAAGATATGGAACACATACGCCAAAGTCAAGACCAACCAGTTGCCAAGATATTGAACGCATTAGCCAAAGTCAAGACCAACCAGTTGACAAGACCTGGAACGCATTAGCCAAAGTCAAAACTGACAAGACCTGGAACGCATTAGCCAAAGTCAAAACTGACAAGACCTGGAATGCATTAGCCAAAGTCAAGACTGACAAGTTAACAAGATATGGATCGCATTAGCCAAAGTCAAGACTGACAAGACCTGGAACGCATTAGCCAAAGTCAAGACTGACAAGTTGACAAGATATGGATCACATTAGCCAAGGTCAAAACTGACAAGTTGGCAAGATATGGAACGCATTAGCCAAAGTCGAGACTGACAAGTTGACAAATATGGAATGCATTAGCCAAAGTCAAGATGATAAGTTGACAAGATATGGAACGCATTAGCCAAAGCGAAAACTGACAAGATATGGATCGCATTAGCCAAAGTCAAGACTGACTGACAACACATGCAACACATTAGCCCAAGTCAAACTTAATAAAGAAATTACAAATTACTTTATACATTTTTCTTCTTAATTACTTCATCCTCAGGTTTATGTCACTCTTTCAAAGCTTGTTAGAATATAGAAAAAATGTACAAAGTCAGGTTACTTGTAAGAACCACAGCATAATCTAGTTTATCAGAGTTTAACTAACACAATCATAAAGATAAACTGTTTAGCTCTGGTGGACAAGTACTGTTCTCATATGGCTATGTAAAGTTTGACTGTTTGAAGCTTACTACATATTTAGTCCTAATAGCCAGTGGAAAGAGGGTAAAGAAACACAAAGAATGACTACTATGTGTATAGTGGTTTCTTCTGTTATTATAATCAGTTCTTGTGTATGTTTTGCCTTCTAGCTATTTCAATTCGATGGCAGCTGAGCTCTGTTCAAGACTGCTAAATTGATTGATTGGTGTTTTACGCTGTGCTTAAGGGTTTTTCACCTATATGACAGCAATGTATTCCAACAATATTTGACACTGACACAACCAAGATGTGAATCGGTTCCATAGGGATGGAAAGTTAATAGTTCTGCAGCGCTAAGTAAAGTCAGAATTGCTGCTCTTCAAACAAACTACCCTAAGCTAGAGGGCTTTCATGAATACAGACAACTTGATGAGAACTTCACAAAAAACAGTCATGTTTTTTGTAATACAAATACTTGTCCTCCGTCTTCCTGGGTTTTAAGTCAATGTCCACATGGTATCACAAAATCAAACAACTTACCAACATAATAAAAGTCTGTCATGGACATTGCAACAACTGTTCCATCTTTCTTCTTGTGTGGATCTTTCTGGTGTATAGGTTGTGGAGTGGGACCTGTTTTTGATGAGGGTGTTGTTGTTGTGACATTTTGATGTTTGGATTGGCTGCCGTCGTCCAGTGCATTACTCTCAGCTGTGTCTTTGAGTGTGTTGCTGTCTTTAATTGGCTCACCTGCAAATAAAAAAGGGTTAACATTCAAACAGGTTCAATGGTTTTCCACGTAAACGTTCCAGCCCAAATGAAGCAGATCTGTTGGGGATATATTTTATTGGTTCTCGTGATTGTCCTGTGTTGTAAATGTAAGCTGAAGGTACATGTAGTTCAGGCTAATTCACTTACATTCCTCCTCAACAGGTCAAGGAAAAAATCCTTTAACCCACTGGCAAGTTGGCAACAATCAAAGACAACACTGGACAGTCACGAGAAGTTGAGAACCAATAAAATATATCACTAACAGATCTGCTTCATTTCACATCTTGAGCTCTGAAACACCCAGCAGCTGGTTGCTAAAAGGGCCAGTAAATTGAATCAGTTATTAGATGAAGGTATAACTTGTTGGAGGCTTATCTAAAATCCTCCAAAAGATATTTAATAATTGTTTAACAAAATTGTTAAACAATAATATACTTGATATGCTTTGTGTCATTCTGCTTTATGGATTTTTATGGTTGTTGTTGTATTTAATCCTGTTGAAACAATTCAGTATACACCCAAAATCATCAACAACAATAAATACCGACATTGTAAATATGGCAAATTGATTGGTGTTTAATACCATGCTCAAGGGTATTGTCATGGTCAATAATATCATCTTCTGGAATCACACACATGCGTCTAGAATTTTATTGGTAACTGGTTGTTTGATTGTGCTCTTGAAAAGAAATTTTACTCAAAGTACAATGATGGACATGTGCTTTAACAATAATTGCCACACTAGCACCATGAAATGTTATCTGTTAAATCTGTTGGAAAAATAATGTTCCCCTTTTTTTTATATAGAAAAGACACCTAACAATTCCTGGATATGTGTTTCATTGGTGTTTTATGGGATACTTCAGGGTATTTTCCTCTGATGATAGCTTTCAGGCCAACCCATTAAGGCAATTTGCACACAAAGTCAAGGAAAAAACAATTCCAAACAAGGACAATACAGACACCACATATCAGCTTTGTGTGGCTTTTAAGCTCTGAGGACAATCAGAGAACTTACTGCTAACCCACTAGTAGCAGAGAGGTTGGTCTTCTCAGATAAACATAACATTATTTGCATAGGATTGATGTATGTGAAAAGTTTTAAGTCCTCTGTCCATAGCAAATGGAAAGTAATTTTCCATGTTCACATAAGGTATGATTTTTTTATTTACACAAAAGAAAGAATTGGCATAAAATGAACACAAATCCATTTGGTTAACAAAGAAAAATCAATACACTTCCCAACAAATTAAATGTCAGTCTTATTTAAAAGTACAAACGGCCACAAAATAAATCAATAGATCCAATTTAGTTTGAAAAACAAAAATCACTCTGAAGTTTGAGCGTTTTACATGGGTTTTTTTTTTTTAAGAATGACACTGTGCATGTAGTTTAACATTAAGTATGACACTGATTTATAAAGGTAAAAAAAACTTCCAAAGAAATTAACTTAATTAGACCCTGATCATCATTTAACAAGATGCTGGGTCCTTCTCAATTGATTTGTTTGTTTGATTGGGGTTTAACAACATACTTTCTGTTATTTCACTCTTATAGCCCAATGGGTGAAAGGAAACCACCCACAACACCACTGCCACCAAGAAAGACTCTACAGGACAAGCAAAGACACAATACATCACAACTAGGCATCATGTTTCCCCTTAGCTCTGAGAGCCAACCACACACACTGCCAACACTTCACTTTTTCCCACTTGAATACAAGATATAATCGAAAATAACTGTTAATGGTAGAAAAAGGATCCTAACCTCTCAAAGACAAAGGATGCTAAGACAAGAATGGTGACAAGAATAAAAAGCCCTCAGCATGAGGGTCGGAGTTCGGGATTTCATTTATCTATTATGTTACTAACCACATATCGTCAGCTGACAGTTAGAAGTACCTATGTCCAAAACATGACTTTTCAAGAAAATCGCTTTTTAAACTTTGAATATTAAAAATACTAAATAATGGCATGACAAAATAAAATTTCAAAACAGGACACAATCCAATTTAAAAGGTGCTCCATAACAAAAGTTGGACATAGTCATTTCTGGCAGTAACTTAAAATTGGTAAAATTGGACATAGTCATAATTGTGAGACATAGGTGTCTCTGGGTCGCATGGACACAGGGTGCGAAATTCACGCCGGCATTGCGGCATTTGCCGTTGCGGCCCCTATCAACTGACGTGATGCCCTGTGAAATCTTCAGCTATCGAAGGCAACATTTTGCCGTGCCCTTTGTCTACCTGTGCCGAGTGCCGTCCT
>JARFOD010148268.1:0-12660 GCA_031763545.1 Mopalia muscosa | reverse complement strand
GTGAACACGCTAGCTTGAAAAAAAATTCACCGATTAACTTTAAACTGGGTTCCGTGAAACAAGATGGCCGCCATGGGATTATTTTACAACATTTATTACTGTATATCTAGTGAACACTATAACTATGTAACTATGTAACAAAAGTCTCATCTAATTAAATTAAGAGAGGGGCTTGAATTTCATGAAATTCCGTAAAACAAAATAGCTGCCAATGCATAATTTTTCAATATTCACGTCTGAACACGATTATTTTTTAGGTTAAATTCACATATTAACTTTATACCTGAAAGTTAGCTTCCTACTGCTATTAAGACATAGTAAAGGATTGCATTTGATCAAATTGGACAAAGCAATATGGTCCCCATTGCATAATTTTTCAAAATTCACCCCTACATGATAACTTAGGTTAAGAAACAGGTGGGATTGCATTTCATTTAATTCTGCAAATAAAACTGGCAGATACCATTAATACCATAGATACGGTTGTATTTCACTACATTTCACAACAAATATGGTCGACATTGCATATCACACAAAAACTTTTACTCTTCGGTTCTTTGAAGAAAAAATATATAGTTCTCAAACAAAAGTAGGAAAATGTAATTTGACTAGGATTATGAGCATATATTAAAAAAAAACCCTCTAGTCATTTAGTAAAAGTAGGTCTTCTATATCATCGAGATTCCTGTAAATTTCTCATATCAACTCGAGATTTAGATCATGTTCTCTGGGAGTTTATCTAGAACAAGAGACGATTAATCGGTAATAAATAATAGACATCCTTGTCTTAGTGTGATTAATTTTTTCAGAAACATGTGTTTTGAATGATCTCAGGTACACAGCCATTGACATCGGTGAGAGTGTTACTAATCTCGATGAGGTCATCCACAGCAAGTCTCACAAAGTCGGTTCAGAGGCCGAAGAAAGGAGAACTGAACCTTTACTAAGACAAGAGTCGGATGAAATCCAAAAGCAGAAAAGGCAAAGAAAAATTCACATCGATGAGCAGAGGATGTTAGAAAGAAAAGCAAAGGAGAAACGGAAATGCTTTGGACTGCCGCTTTTAAAGGATCCTTTGTTCCTGGCTTTCTGTGTTTGTGTCGGGTTGACGACTATGGGGTTCCAAATTGTTTTAGCATTCCTACCAGCTCTCGGGGAATCAAAAGGCCTTACCAAGACTGAATCGGCTTTGCTTTTGTCCGTAATGGGCGTCATAGATACCGTGGCTCGTGTTGGAATGGGTATTTTATTTGACTTGAACAGAGTCCGACCATACCGTCGGTATTTCTACAATGCCTCGCTGTTTCTCATAGCTCTGGCGACCTTGTTAGCTCCCTTGGCGACATCATTTGCAGATTTTGTGATGATTTCTTTAGCTATGGGGATATTGGCGGGAACATATATATCACAGAAGTCCGTAATTGTAGTGGATTTACTGGGCAAAGAAGCTTTAGTGGCCTCCTTTGGACTTGTGGTGTTGTTTCAAGGAATCGGGACATTCATCGGTCCGCCAATAGCAGGTACGGTTTGTTTTGCTTTTTGATTAATTGATTGGGGTTTAAAACCGTACTTTAGATTATTTCTCTCAGATGACGTTGTGCCAGCCCAATGTGTGAAGGAATCCACCATGGACGCAACTGACAAAAACAAAAGAAACAGGGCAAATACAGGACAATCGCAGGACATGATCCATATACATCACAAACAGATAAGATCGGCTTCACCTTGACCTTCACGCCGTCAGGTTAGTGAAATAACCTAAAATACGGCGTTAAACACCAATCGAACCAACTCTCTTTGCTAAATAAAACTATTGAAAAAAGCTTATGACCAAAGATTAAATACTGTTTATTATAAGAATTACCTTTTACCCTAAATTTACACATTTATCGGTACACCAGTGGTTCATTTTGATAGGTTAAAAAATCTAATTTAACAGGCAATTGCTACACGGCTCAATTCGCCTATATTCAGAAAGGACTCCCATGTGTCGATATAATTAGCTCTTATGATCGTTCATATGTGTTTTACGTCGTGCTTAAGAGTATTTCACTTATATGGCGGCGGTGTATTCTAACAATCATTGACAATAGCACAACCAAGATGTAAAGCATTACCATTAATTTCCCTCCAGTGCTAAGTAAAGACAGTATTGCTACTCCCCAAACAAACTGCACTTAGCTAAAGGGCGGTAAATAGCTCTTATGAGCTGGTGTTGTCTTTTTGTCATCCGCATTAAATACAGAGTCTTATCTTACTAGCGAATTACTGACCAAGTATTTTTTTTTTTTTACACTTGCAGGTCAATTCCGAGACACCTATAAGAACTATGACCTAGCGTTCGTGTTCGGTGGGGCAATCACATTGTTGGCAGCCTTCATTCTACTGGCTAGCAACATATATTATTTTTGTCAGCATAGAAAAGAAAAACGGTTAGCCATTACCAAAGAAATTGAAGAGGAAACCAGTTAGTACTGATACTGGAAAATGGGAGGTAGACAAAGCGTCTTGGCGCCTTGAAAGTGCCATAAACATGGACAGCTGTATTTCATGCATTATGACAGGGTATGCCATTGTCGATATTTGTTTACTTTTTTGTACATTTAACTAAAAATTTAATGTATTTAGATTCAAGAGATTTAGGATGTACCTTATTATGTACTTGTACAGGTAAATGCCCCCTACTGTGTAGGTCTTTATATCATGATACATCTACAGTAAAATATATATATATATGGGTTTGAATCCCATTGGATGTAATCAACATTTACTTTCTTTGGTCTTTTGAATCCAAAACAAATCATGTTTGGTTTAGAAGCTCCCTTAAAGAAAAGAGGCGAATTTTTTTATAATAATAGCTGAAAGTTAACCTTTTGGGCCATTTTAAAAATAAATTAATTAAAGTAATTCTATTCACTTTGCATTATATATTGCATTAAGCTTCCCTATCTTGCCTTATCCTGCTTGTGACGAGCTTGTTTGACTAAAAACCATATGTCTTGGTAGCTCCTTTTACAAATATATCCACTCTTAAACAAATATGGCCAAGTGATGACAAACAGGGCTTTTCTAAATGGTTCATTCTCCAAGTACGATTGGTACTAACCACTTTGGGGAATCACCTCAATTCTTTGCATTTTTTTTATTATTCGTTCGTTCGATATTATATTTTCCACCAATTTAAATGCCGAAAAGAGGGGAATCCCCCAAACTGGTAACAAAATTTCGCACCACAAGAATGTGCTGTATGGTTTGTTGTTAGGATTTCAGGGATTCCGCTTGCAGGTTTGTGGCACTTTGATTGGTTGAGAATCTTCGGAACCGTTGACCTATTAAATCTCCACAGATAAGGGGAATTCCCTGAAATCGTGGCTACGAAACGCACTGTTTATAGGAAGACCTCCTAAACTATACATTCCATAAGCGGTGTATATACCATTTGAGTATTTACGTGTTTCTTGAAGTTCCGTTCATGTTTTAGATTGGTGTTTATTTTTTTTTAGAAAACAAATGTAACAATGTCTACCAGTGCCTCCAGTCTTTTCACTCTGTCTCTGTCAATAACATTTGATTTAAACCATCTTACCTCCATGTCTTGTGTACAGCCCGCTTGGTAATAAACCGGTACCATTTTAAATGTAGTGTTATTCGCTTAAATGGCGGTCGTTATCTGGCATATTACAGCTGTATAAATACACATACGCTCGTATAACCAGCGATCGGCTTACGCTGGTTCATATAGCAAAGATTTTCAGGTAAAGGGCTCTAGATTCATACATATTTCTATTGGCTGATCTGGTCACATGGGCATACAGGTTTGCAAAATGGCGGAGCAAAGTTTAGACGAGAGGACTGTATGCTCATGTGACCAGATCAACCAATAGAATTTTGTCTAGAGCCTAACTCCGCGGCCCTTTACCTGAAAATCTTTGCTATATGAACCAGCGTATAGGGTACAGTCAGTGTGGGCTACTGTAAGCCGATCGCTAGGTTATAGGAGTGTAAAATACACCAGGACTATGATGTCGTTTAGCTTAGGATTAGTGCAATAAAAACACAAACAATAATATAAAAAATTGTTCCATTTTACTTTGACCCACATTCCACATTTTACAATTATTAAGCCACTAGATTATTTCGTTACTGTGGCTAAAATTAGTGCTCCGTCTCGTGAGTTCCTGGCAAGATAACAATGGTGCGGGTTTATCCAAAAGTTCCCAGCTCTTGCAGTCTGCGCTGAAAAGCCAGATGGTACTCGATGGTTACAAAATGTGTCAACCTCTCAGCTTTATACAATTATCCTCTGATTCATATTTCAAGACTCCAAACTGTAATTGTTAAACTGTGATGTCACTCTTTTTGGTCTGTAAATTTTCTGTAGGGATCGAATGGGTTTCTTTCTGGACTCTTTACTTCTGTGGCAGGTGTTCCGTTATTCAGTAATTTGGTTCACAGAATGCTTCGCCAGGACAACGTTTGAAACGCTGACCATATGATCTCGTGGTTTGGTGTTAAGGACTTCTGTGTAAACGTCGACAGAGATAAAAGGGAGTAACTGATACAGTTACTTTTCGCCTTGCAAATGTTTTGTCAATCAATGAACATGCTTACTTTAAATACTCAGGAAATTGTATTTTGTATTTTTTAGTAAGTTTAATGGCTTCCTACGGAGTTCTATTTTGATCTCGGTCGTTTTTATACAAGCAAAAATATAAGTTTTACGTTAAATGTTGTTAGCTTTGTTCCTAACTTACACGAAAGGGTAATACTATGAGGAAATACAACACATGTATATTGCATTTAGTTTAGTCTTGAGAAATCTGGATGGAATTTGACAAATGAACCGCTTTAAATTGTATATTTCAGCTATTTGAGCAGTTTGACATTAGCTTGCTAACTGATGACATCCATTTATATAAATATTATTAAAGTATTTGCTTGTCTGATCTTATTCTCCATACGTAATTTCACCTTCTCTAGCCAAGGGTTACTATTCCGAGTTACTCTGCATTTGAACCCTTGGCAGATAACTCAGGTATAATGGGACTCGGCTTTCAAGCAATTGATTGGATGCATAGGAACTTCTACTTGGCTAGTGAATTTGGCGGCGAATGTAACTGTAAACCTGTAAACCGCGGGAGTTAGTTAGGACCTTGATCGTTTTATCCGCCAGATGGCGTAGCTGAAACTCTCATTGTACATTAATTATCCGCCAAGGGTTCAAATGCAGAGTAGCTCGGAATAGTAATCCTTGGCTAGAGAAGATGACGTAATTTACGCTTGGTTAACTTTGGTCAGCAAACTGATAAAAAAATGTTGTTGCATATTGATTTATTGATTGTTTTTTATATGACACGATTCGTATATTGTTTTTTTCTCTCCACTCATTGGCTTAAATGTATCTCGTAGTCAAAGGTAAACAATGATATAGCCTTCTGTGATTGGTTAAGATCTATACGCTCTAAATCTTTACCAGCCACCGAAGGCTACTTCGCTTAATATTCGATATTAACCAATGACTGACGAGCATTCCATTCTCTGCTTTGAGTTCGACCAACGGAATCAAAGATGTGTCCTGCTTAGGTTCGATCACGGTATCTGTAACCTATGAAAAATGTTAGTAGTGGTCGAAGACCTCTGTAACTTAATATATGAAGTATATTTTTGTTTTCAATTTTGGTATGATGTTAATAAACAGATAAATATTTGTTTAATAAAGGGATTTACTGTTTATTTTATCCAGCGTCGAAACATGAGTTGCTGTAGTATTATGCGGGAAACACACGGGCGATTATAATCTCCCGATCGCAGCGATTGTACCAATCGCTGGTAAAATCGCCACGTGTGTTCAGGCCGGCGACGGCGAATATGATCGCTGAAGCCGATCGGCCGACCAGTCGCTCAGATCAAACACGTTTGATATTATCGACGGTTTTAAATCGTTAGCGATTGATCGCCCGTGTGATCGTCCACGAATGAAGTTTGTTTGTTTGTTTGTTTGTTTGTTTGATTGATGTCCAACGTCGTACTCAAGGGTATTTCACTTATATGACGGCGGACACAAATACAAAACATCACAAACAAGTCTGCTTCCCGTTACCCTTTAGCTCTGTGAACACCAGGGCAACAGAAAACAACCTCTTTTCTCGCCTCTTACGATTGACGGAGGAAGCCGAGAGAGTATTCTGCAGGGCCATGGCCCACTCGCTCCCTCACAGGGCCATTCATCAGTGAGACAGAAATTTATATAACCTGTTTATTTCTTGATAACTACTTATTTGGTTGGTTGGTGTTTGACGCAGTGCTTAATGGTATTTCATTGAAATGACGGTGGTGTATTTCAACAATAGTGGACACATTAGCACAACCATAAATGAGAAGTGTTTTGATACATGTACTTTTGGAAAGTTCATCTCCTTCCATTGTGTTATGTAAAGAGAGTATTGCTACTCTCCAAACAAACTACCCTGCTACTCTCCATACAAACTGCCCTTAGCCATGGGGCCCTACTTATTTGGATTTGTTTGTTTGTTTGATTAGTGTTTAACATCATTGTATTCGGTGAAAGGACACCACCAAATTTCTGACCACCACTGAAGAAAATTTACTGATTAGATCCATGGCTTTGTCAACACTAATTTCATCAGGATATTATAGATTTTTAATTTCCATATTTTCGAATCATAAACAGTGGTGTTTCGGCTGAAGGGTCAAGGCAACCACTCTTGAGGACACAATGACTGTCAGCCAGTTTTAGGAGGCAAAAACTAGGGCATCAGATATTTGGGGAGAACTGACAGAACAGGCTTTCCCCATGGTTATGTAAATGTAATTTCAGAGGACCTATTTGTGGGTTTCCCAAATTGTTTGCAGCCTTCATCTAAATTGGCATCTTGCTTCTGATTTTGACAAATTCTGTCATCCGATTATCATTGAAGATTGTATTTTAAAGCAATTTTGCTTTATTTTTCACAAAGGCACATTTATGTATTTAAAAAATCAGTAAACAAAGGGAAAATGCAAAATTTGGGAGGAAATATTTTAAAGCTATGCTGGTAACGATTACAGTACAGGCCTGTTTAGAAGGATTTCTTACATTTACAATATTGGAATGTCCTCTTCAGAACAGCCTGCGTACTGGCTACAGTCTTTTCTAAGGCTACCTGTCAATGGAAGAAATCACAATCACTGACTATTACATAACGTAAAGCTGAGTGACAGAATTCTGGAAAAATATAGTTATCAGGAGTGATCATTAGATTGATTGGTGTTTAACTCATTTTTATTATCTGTTAAAGACACTGCCTTACAAGTTGGCCGAGGGTGTCTTTCATTCAGAGAAATCAAACATTAGCTAAGTTTCTCTTCCTGTGTATGGTGTTACCAAATAAAAATGCCTCAGGAATCCTGAACTGAAGATTTTTAGTGTCAGGTTTAAAGTGATGGTAAGGTTTAGGTTAGGTTAGAGTAAGGATCATTGTTAGGTTTCGTATTAACCCTAACCCAGAACTAAGAATTCTGTCTATAAACATGATGGGATATGCCAGTCCAAAACATTAAGCAACTGACTTCACACATTTTTCCTTGAAAGAGACTAGAGATTTTTAATTTATGATCGGTTGATTGGTTGCTGTTTTACGCTGTACTTAAGGGTATTTCACTTATTTGACTGCAGTGTATTCCAAAAATAATAGACACTGGCACATCCAAGATGTGAAGTGTTTCCATAATGTTGGAAAGTTAATTTTCCTCCAGTGCTAAGTAAAGACAGTACCGGTATTGCTGCTCTTCAAATAAACTGCTCTTAGCCAGAGGGCTTTTAATTTATGCAGAGTATCAAATATACTAAAGAATTAAAAACAAAGAATGACAAACTAAACTGTCTACAATGATTTGGAGTCAGTTTGCAGATTTCAGTTCACCAAACTGGCATATCCTTCATGTAAGATATAACTTGAATCCTTAGTTCTAGATTAGGGTCAATAAGAAACCTTACCCCAAAACTTAACCTAAACCTTAAATAGTGTAAACCAAAGCCTTAACATAACCCTAAAACTGAAATTGAAATTGAAGTCATATCTTACATGATAGACTGGGCATAAAACTATTGTTATCACATTCAACTGATCCCTTTTGTTTTTCATTATGGTTTAATGTCTGAAGACAGAGGCCCATGTGACGTACAGTTCATCCAGAGGTCCAGAAACAATGAAGTGAAAATGGTTTGTTTGATTTGGGTTTAATGTTGTACTCAAGGGTATTTCACTGATATGACAAAGGAACGTTCCTATGTTTCTGAGATGAATTGTTTGTTTAATTGTAGCTTAACAAGGTACTTAAAGACAACTGATTTTAGACTTAAACTCATTATTTTAATTGAATATTTTCAAGGACAATTATCTGCTTTGCACTTGCAATCGACTTAGTACAGCCATTAAATAGTTAATCTAAAAAGCGGAACCGATGTCATTGTTTGAAAACGCGGTAGTTACTTGCATATCATCTAGTCCTGGCTGTCTCCCTACTGCATGCACTGGTGGATGCTTTAACATTAAAACGAAAGTGAGGGTTCCGTCCCCAAGCCAAACAACAACAAACAGCCGCTTGTATACCCACCTGGTACTAAAAACTTGATTTTTGAAAACCACATGTTAACTGAAAACATGCATAATGTATGCGCTATTCAAAGAGCTATTTTTATATGTATACAACAGATTTACAATGCATTTGGATGGTCAAGCTTGTGTATATGCAGTGTTTTACTGATGCCTTACAATACGTCCATAAGCAAACAGACACACTGGTGGCCGACTGTGATTTCGAACAATGACGACAGTCCCACCTGTTAAATTAACTAATTAACAGCTATGGTTACTTGATTGCAAGTGCAATACAGATGCTAGTCTTTAAAAATAGGCAATAAAAATAATAAGTTTAGGTCGAAAATCAATTGTCTTTTCCTTTAAGGTTTATTCCACTCAAATGACAAAACCACCCTCGACACAACTGGCAGCAAACAAAGACGAAACAGGACAAATTCCAATGATGATATTGCGAATGTAGAACAATAGCCAGAAGGAGTATAGTTCCATTGGACTTACCTTAAAATCACTGTCTTTATGGAGCCATGCCACTAATAAAGCAGTGAACAGGTCTCCTGACCCTGTGAAGTGAACGGGCAGTCGAGGAATGGTGATTCTATAACATTCACGATTTACATCTGCCAAAAGTCAAAACACAAAAAACATGGTAGCTTTTTTATATGTTGTCTGTAAAGTGCAAGATCTGTGGCTTGAATACCATACTTAAGGTTTCGTTGATGGGACCACATGTTATCCAAATAAAGGCAAGTTAAACCTTGATTCCATCAGATTGATTGATTGATTAGTGTTTTACACCGTGCTTAAGGGTATTTCCCTTATATGATGGTTGGGCATTATAACAATGATTGACACTAGCACAACAAAGATGTGAAAGATTTCCATAATGTTCCATTAATTTTCCTCCAGCAAAGACAAGTGTAGTTACTCTTCAAACAAATTTCTCTTAGCATGAGGGCCTAATTGCATCTGAAAGCCAGAAAGAGACTGAACTCGTGGTACTGATGTATTTTTGGGTTCAATAAGATTGAGTGATCAATTAGGGTGGCATACCCTTATAGGACTCATTGATTGATTGTTTGGATCCAGTTCCTCTAAAGGCTATTAGTCACTAACAGAGTAAATCACCTTGACAAAATTAGACCTTGACATTAGGTCATCTAATAGTGGATTAAATTTCATAGCGCTTGGAGCAACCAGCCCTTGGTGTTACAGGTAATCCTAATGGGTATTTGCTTATACACTGTGACTTTAGATAGGCCAATCAGAGTGGTTTCCATTTCACTTGATTTTGATTTTCTGTTTAACATTGTTCATGAACAAGCAGTTAGCCAGTTATTCATGATTTTGTGCTTGGAACAGGATAGAAAACAGTCACAAACCTCTTTTTATAAAAGGGCAGACTGAATCTGCTTACTTTTGATAGAGCTTGCTAAGCACATTAGAGAGCCGTCTGTTCCTAGAACCGTACTGGATACCACTACTGTCTTGGCACCTATGTCATGTAATGTCTGAATAGCTTGGAATGCTTCTTTCTCTGAAGTTACCTTCATGCCAGTCAATAACCTGAAATAAAGGAGAGAAAGAAAAAAACATGACAATTATAGGACACTTCACTCATCAAGATCTCAAGAAAGATGATATGCACACATGGCAGGAAGCCAAATGATTTGTTTGTTTGTTTGATTGGTGTTTAACATCATACTCAAGAATATTTCACTTATATGTTGACTGATAATCCACTTAACTGCCTACTTACAGTGGAAACCGAGAGGAAGTCTCGCAAAAACCACCCCCACAATTACAGAAGCTACATCGTGTGAGGGTCAACATGTGCCATGTGGACTTGATTTCTGCTGTAGTCAAGTCAGGAATGGAGAGATTATGTGACAGAGCTTGAGAATGAACGATGGAATTTCAATCAAACTTCAAATTACAGGTGAGTTTTGTTTAAATGTTTAATTCTACCTAAGAAAGTTAGTTCATTACTGGAAAATGTGTTTGTTTGTTTGTTTGATTGGTATTAACGTCGTACTCAAGGGTATTTCACTTATATGAAGACAGACACAAATACAGAACATCAAAAACAAATCTGCTTCCTGTTACCCTTTAGTTCTGCGAACACCAGGGCAACAGAAAGCAGCCTCTTTTCTCGCCTCTTATGATCGGCCGAGGAAGCCGAGGGAGTATTCTGCAGGGCCATGGCCCACCCGCTCCCTGACGGGGAAATGTGAGACTTGAAAGTGTAATTGATATGACAAATAGTTCATTGATTCAATTAAATAATGGAGTCACTAGCAGTGTTACCCAGTCACACAGTCCCTCACTAATGAATATAGCTTGAATAAGCATCAGTCATTTGTTTCTGATGAATGCTACACAGTCCTCTGGGTTCTTGCAGCCAAAAATGACTAAGATAGAAGGTGTGTTACACTGTTCTGCTACCAATTGTATTTTTGATGAATAGGGAGCGCATAGTGGCAGCTCTGCTGTGTCATTTTTATACCAGAGGCAGGGCTGTGCTGTAATCCTTTTTGCCATAAACTTAAAATCGCTCCTAATATTTTGTGAGATAATCTAGCCAACATTTGTAGCAGCTTTACTGATTTTCTTAATACATAAATGTGCATTTATGGTGATAAAGCAAATTGCTGTATAATACAAAACTTCACGGGTAATCGAATTGCCAAAATTTGTCAATATATTATAAGTAGCAATATGCGAATTTAGACAAACACTGTAAAGTATTTTGGAAACCTATATATCGGTCCATCTAAAATAATTTTGCATAACAATTGGACGACTTCATTTGGTCCGATCTCCCGAACAGCACAAACCGAAGAGGAATGCTATGCAGTATCACAGGATCCAGCAGATATAAAAATATTATGAAATGTAACCTGGTACTAATTGGAGGAATGCTACAGAGTAGAGGAACACATATAGCAGCAATCCCCCGCAAAGGGAGATAATATTTTACTGAACAGGCCTGTGCTGTTATCTTTTCCTGCATATCCTTAAAATCAGGCCTCTAAAACTGTTTGGGGATAACTTAACATTTGCATTTTCCTTTGGTTTACTGATTTACAAAAATAAATGTACCCTTGAAAAATAAAGCAAAATTGGTTAAAAATACAATGTTCATTGGTTATCGGAAGAAAAAATTTGTCCATATCTGTATCAAAATGCCAATTTAAATGAAGACTGCAAACAATTTGGGAAACCTATAAATCAGTCCTCCTAAATTCAATTTGCATAACCATGGGGAGAGCCTGTTCTATCCGTTCTCCTAATCAGCACAGGCCTGCTGAATAAAGCATTTGGATGAATGTGAGATTATATAGCTGAATTTTGTAAGTGCTTCTAAGACATTGATTGAATTAGTTAGCATGAGTGACATGAGTGAGAAACAGAGCTACCTCACGTGTGCTCCATGAGTGTGCATAGCACCCCCTCATCTGGCTGCATACACTACACTCAATCTCCTTGGATTAAGTTACAATAAAACACAACTGTAACATGGAAAGATCCAACATGTATTAATAGCACAAAAAACTTACTTAACTTAATTAATTAACAAATAACACTCTTCGGCAGAATCATCTTCATTTCTAACAAACAGTTTAGAATAAAAAGACTTCATCATACTCCAAGTGTTTGTTTTTTTCATAAAGATTTTCATGATCAACCGTAACAGCTAGGCAGAATTCCTCATCACAGCTACTGACCTACATGTAGTTTTTTTTTTATCTTAGGGACATAAGACTAATAAAAAACAGTCAAGTGTCTCACAAATTGTAGCCATTTTAGAATAGTACTACAAGGTGCAGGCCTCTACCTTGAAAGAAGGATAGGGGGCCGAGACTTTAAAAAAATTGAGCATACTCAAGTCTGAGTAGAGTAAGGTGACTACTCCAAAGAAGAACGAAAAATTCATATTGACTCAATATTTCGGTTTATTATCAAACCATCATCAGGAGTAAAGTAAATCCAGAGAAACATAAATATATATACAGTTATGAAGTGTCATACTAATACACAGTTTTTGGCAGGATGTCCA
>JARFOD010148257.1:0-12661 GCA_031763545.1 Mopalia muscosa | reverse complement strand
CATCCGCTCGTGTCGTACCAGGGGGATGTGCGTTAATTATTCATGTGTCATTTCGTTTCGAGGTTCGCCGGAGTACATCACGGGAACCAATAAAAATATGTAGAACCCATGGAGACCCTGTTTGCCATTCTCGCGTCTTAATTCATAATAAAGCCATGACAACTTTATTTCCAATTTAACTATGCCTTGTTAATTTCATATTGTGTTCAGTTTGCTGTTTTATGTGCGAGATATTATGATAAATTCGACATATACAGCCTACAAAAGCCTGATAATGTGTTGTGTAGATAATGACTAAATATAATCTTGACATATCATCATTGGAAAATGGGGACAATAGCCTTCAATCTAATATTTAATTTTCAGGAAGGTTAGTTAAAGTTACACTTTGTGTCAATAAATAATTGATATTTTTAAAAACCATCATGACTGTGGAGTAGTGTTCTTTTCTCGTCTCTCTTGTCTCTTTCTGTGGTTACTATTTAATAATAATAACATTCAAATCTGATAGAGTAAATATGACAAGTGACTTTCTTTTCAACGAATTGTAAAGCCTACAATAATCTGTGTTCATGATTATCCCAAAACCTGACATACCCACGATAAGGAATCCGACTAGTTAAAACGTTATCTCTAATGTGATTAGATCATCATACCTGTACAAGAAAAGCCATCACCAGTGTAGCCATCTCTACAGGCACAGCTGTAAGAGCCTTCCAGTTCTGTACAGTCAGCATGATCATCACACTCATTGGTTCGCATACACTCAGGAATGTCTGAAAACATAACATTTAATCATAAACAGTCAAATAGAATTGAGACATCTTTCTCTTCTAAATTAATTGACAACACTTTAGCGCTAGAAACAATATTCAACTTTTTCAACTTGTAACAATCAGCTGATTTCTTATTTATTTTCTATAGCAAAGGCTTTCGAAAAAAAAATCTACCATATTTCAAATTATTGACTTGTTCTGTGTTTTAAAGCGGTCCGCTTTGTCAAAATTGAGCTATTGTTCAACGAGTTCATACATAAAACAATTATGTCCAAACTGTCATATTTGCTCTGGGGTTATTTTAGACACAAATCCTGTATCAATTCAAATTTAAAACTTAAAAAACTCATTGTACTTGATTCAATATGCTGAATTTGTCCGCATTTTCAGGTATTTGTTTTATTTGAATTATCCATAGATTAAATAATATGTGATAGTCAAAATTCTGACCTTTCTGGGTTTTGTATAGCAAATTAAGGAAACTAATCCCACTAAATATTCACCATTTTTGCTAGAAAATGAGCTAGTCAGGCTACTAAAAATGTATTTTGATAATATATGTGTAAATCATGTACAAATCCAGGAAAAAATGATATCAACTAAATCCATGGTCATATTCCGAGGGAAGTTGGGGAAAGTATCGTGAGTACAAACTCATAGACTGATTTGAATTTGGATTTATCAGATAAAAGTCACACGAATGAAACTAAAAGTATGGAAAGTTGGACAGAAGTGAATATTAAATTTTGTTTTAATCTTAAAAAAATAATTTTGAACATTTTTTGAGCTTATTGATATATTCCCATTTAAGTAAATAAAAATCTGTGATCATGATAGAACCAGGTATCAAGGATGTGATATCAAAGTATTGGAATTTCAGGTTTTCGATATTAAAACTTTCTGAATTTTGTTGACACTACACATACATTGACAATGTACACAAGCCACAATATTGAAGTACACAAAAAATCTTTACATTGTATTTAGGCTTTTGATAAATAATAAAAATTCTGCAATCACAGGTGAATGTAAGAAACAAAAAGGAGGAGAAAATTGTAAATCAGATGAAAGTATTTTCTGTATATTTTTGTATAAAAAAATAGAAGAAGAATCACATAAAATTGTTTGTGAACAAACAAACAGATCAAAAACTCAAATATGGGTTCATATAGATGAGACATCGATCAAAAAGACCTTCTTCAACAAACAGTTTTGTCTACAGACAACATGAAAATCAGCTTTTACATATCAATATTTCAATGATTAAGGCAACCATTGTAAAAGTGCTTCAAACAATGTTAATTTATGTAAACTCTCATCTTTAGATTTAATTTTAACTTTAATATGGTTTGGGCTGCAGTTAAATGCTAACCGCTCAGTTTTGTCATATCATTTTCATTACCCTCGTTATGTTCATGAGTTTCCATATATATGTCACTCTGCTACATGGAACATTTTCAAGCAAAGTGGTGATTGTCACCAGTAACGGATTGTCATAAATAATCTAATTGAGAATGTTACATTTTAGACAGTGTTGTTTGTAATTTGCATTTGAATTTGGACGATATTCACATGAAATGGAGACTGCTGCATTTACAAACATCTGAATTTTTTATCGCTCCTTTGGTGACCACCTTATAAACAAATAACCAATAAAAAGTCATTTTGCTACAAAACCCCATTGAATGAAAGTCTATAAAACACCCTGTTGCTATAAATTTATTTTACCACTTGAAAGCTAACAGAGCCAAACAGATGTAAAAGTTTATCCAGAAAAAAACAGAGGTATTGCAAAGTGACTCAGAATGTTGTGTTGTAATATCGCGTTGTTTTGAGGAATTCACTGAACACATATGTAATTTGATATTTGAAAACCAGTATCTGACAAGTTTACAACCATGACCAACGGGATCACATGGAAACTACAACATTACTGGATACAGTATGGTTAAGCGAGTACTTACCAGAACAATCCATTCCAGCAGGCTCAAACCCTCGTTTACAAACGCAGTCAAAGAGAACATCTTTCTCCATACATTCCTGCCTCTCTGTACAGGTGTTCAATGTTGTGTTATCACATTCATCAATAGCTGAGGAAAAAAACGATTCTATATTTAGATCCTTTTGAACTTGATAGGCTTTCCAAAATTATGTTTGTTCAAATAATTTCTATTGCCACAATTTAATCAAATACTTAAGTCAACTGACGTTTTTTTTCAATTGCATTAAATGTATAAACAAAAATAGACTAAAAGAAATTAATTTTTGACTAATATAGCTGTTAAATCTGACAGATTGATAAAGAATATCTTACGACTACATGCTCCCTGATATCCTTCTCCAGTGTATCCAGTTTTACATTGACAGGTGTAAGATCCAGCATTATCAAAGCAGTTAGCATTAACATCACAGTTATTTGTGTCTGAACTAGCACATTCGTCGTCGTTGACACAGTTACCATCTTTCTTAGAATATCCACTCAAACACACACACTCAAAGGAGCCTGGTGAGTTCTCACATGAAGCAGAACTACCGCATGGTTTGCTGTCACATTCATCAATATCTGAAACAAGGAACATTATTAAGCCATTGTAGACTGAAACCTCTGAAAAGGAACAATATGAATTGACACGTCTTTAGTTTCATAAGGACCCAATATACACTGTGGCAATTGGAATAAAAATCAGGGTCCATAAACACAGTGACAGTTGGAATAAAAATCAAGGTCCAATATACTCGGTGGCAATTGGAATAAAATTCAGGGCCCAATATACTCTGAGGCAGTGGAATAAAAATCAGTGTCCAATATACACTGTGGCAATTGGAATAAAAATCAAGGTCCAATATACACTGTGGCAATTGATATAAAAATCAGGGTCCAATATACACTGTGGCAATTAGAATACAAATCAGTGTTCAATATACACTGTGGCAATTGAAAAAAAAATCAAGGTCCAATATACACTGTGGCAATTAGAATAAAAATCAGGGTCCAATATACACTGTGGCAATTGAAATAAAAATCAGGGCCCAATATACACTGTGGCAATTAGAATAAAAATCAGGGTCCAATATACACTGTGGCAATTAGAATAAAAATCAGGGTTCAATATACACTATTGCTATTTGAATAAAAATCAGGACCCAATAAACACTGTGGCAATTGGAATAAAAATCAAGGTCCAATATACACTGTGGCAATTAGAATAAAAATCAGTGTCCAATATACACTGTGGCAATTGGAATAAAAATCAGGACCCAATATACACTGTGGCAATTGATATAAAAATTAGGGATCAATTGATAGACTGTGACAATTGAAATATAATACAGCATCTAATTACATAAAATTAAGGAGTAAAATGAAAAGTGATGATAAAATTTGCTTTTTGTCAATGAGTCCATATGTACATGTCAGTCAGTAGCTGTAGCTATAGCCCACCTTTCTGTGGGCAAAGTTAGTCTAACAGCGTTACTGACCAATAATTTTACAAGAAAATGTTGTTACGAAGCAAAAGAGGAAGTTAATTATTTTATTGACAGGCATTTGCAGGTACCGCCTCCAAAACCACAACATACTGTATTTTAATGGCTGATGGCCAACTAGTCGCAAATGGCGTGAAAATTTGTGTATTTTTTATTTTATTTTTTTCATTGCAGGGCAATGAAAAAAAAATTCTCGCGGTGCAAATAAGCAATGCTGAATTAAAACAATTTAGGAAAAGGCTTTGTATATTGGCTTAATTAACAACTCAGCTGCAGTGTGTTTATTGTTTTAAAAGAGCTTGTCTGTTTCAGTAAGTGGCAGGGTTAGGTTTGATTTTAAATGTCTCTTTAATTTTTATTTTTTTGTTGCTATTTCATTGTCAGTACATGTCCAGGTATTTGACTTAATTTGATCATTCAGGCATGTGCTTGAACCTGTATTCAATGTTGACCCGGCATAAAAGTTGTGGCAGATTTGTAAAATAAAGGAATTATTGAGCAATGAGCACAAAATCAGCCTGCGCTCATTCATTTAGGTTACTTAATTGTTGTACTGTAAGTTGCTTATTCTCTCATTTCAGTTTGTGACTATTTCATCTTGTGGAATTAATAAAGTAATTGTTCTAAGGGTTTTCTGCCAGGGCTGTCTATAATCACCTTGTTAAACACCTTTGCAATTACTGATACGAATTGGTAGGGCTGAATAGGACAAACTGAAAGTCAAAATGGTCATAATTTTGCCAAAAAATTACTAAGCTGTCAGCTTTGTAATATTGATGGTTACATAAAAGTTTTATTAAGGAAACTTTACAAGGAAATAGTATTAGTAGTACAAAAAGGACAGGTAGAGAGATGAAAATATGACTTGCAGTAGAATTCATAGAGAACCTTTTACTTAATTTTCACTTTTAACAAGAGTAGAATCATAATAGCTGCACCATTAAGCTCTTCTTTACTGGATAGGGGTTATTAAGAATGTTAGCTGATTAAGCATTGCAACATGTGATATTTAAGTAGTTTAGCATCATATTAAGGTGCATTCCAAGTTTGAACTTTCTATTTTAAGCGGTTTGGCTTCTATCATGTTCACATCCTCATGTAAAAAAAAAGTGACAGATCTGGACATATTTGTTGTCATGCAGCGTTATATCCAGGTTATAGAGGTGTGTCCTTAACGATTTGAAGAAAAAAAAATTGTACTCCAGTGAGCAAGTTTTTTAAGCCTGGGCCCAGACGTTGGGGGCCCCAGAAGCTCAAAAACTCAAGGTGGCTGTATACATGTTTTTTACTTAATTTTTTTACTGCACATTATACTATGGAATATTTATCAAAATAGCTTCCTCAATCAATCCAATTACATGTATCACTCAGTCAAATCTCAATTAGTTAACAGATGCAGTGCTTTGTGTCATATGGTCACTGGTCACTATAGTGTTTTGATAAATAGGCAACGGTAAAACAGTTAAAAGAACTGGTCAAAGTAATTGATATTAAACATTTATTAGAAGTATTGGCTATTCAAACCACAAAATGCTTGCGTCACAGGAGTGATTTTTATGAGGTTTCCTCTTGATTTTTTCATCGTATATAAAGCAAGGAACAGTGATAATCTGCCATAAAAATGAAATACATTTTCCCAATAAAAAAAACAAATTTAACTACTGGTGTTAAAAAGAATTTATAATGGAAGCCTCATTAAATTGGCACTCAGTCCATCTGTAATATCCAGACCGGCAAAATGTGGTCCAGAAACCAAAAGTTGTAATAGTCTGGCATTGCCAGAGATGAAGGATTCTAACATATTTTATTGGTTAATTTTTTATACAATCATCATGTATAAATTAAGAATAAATGAAGATTTTTTCCCAAATGTAGAATACCAGTACAAGGTTAGTGGACCTTATTTTAATTTAGTTTGTTATTCACATCTCAGTTGACTCATGAATGTGTTAAGCAATTAATTAGTCAGTAAAGCGAATATTTTATGGTATGTTTCTTTATTGTAACTTATTGACCTCCCGTTTCATTAGGATGGGAACATATTTCCACGTTAAAGGATAGGCCAATATTGGCGATCCCTGTTGCAGCTTTAAAAAAGTGGATCAAACAGATTTAAAACATTTCTATCAAGGATGCTCAGTCATACTAGTAAGGTTTCACATAAAAAGTTAAATTTCGAACCATTTGACACATTTCTTTAATTGGCGGTTTGACGACCGCTTCTGCCGGTGACTTATGCTACTCTATAAATTAACTATGAACAATTTTATTAGCAGGTCAGTTACTATTAACAACTCTCGGTGCACCAGAGCCTAATTTTAACAGCTCTATCTGGAGAACACTCCCGAAGCGCCACTAGCAGAGAAAGTGGCTTTATATGGAGTTTTCGGTATAAACATGTTTTGTTATGTTCAGTTCGAATTATACAGTCGCATTTTGCGAGAAATGGGCGGCTAAGACAACCCTGAAGATCGAGTTGACATGTAAAAACACATGTTTACAATGGGAAATCGAAGAAACATTACAATTATTTCACTCAGACATTTGATTTAGAATAAAAACCATCATTTGATGTGGACATATTTGTTTCCATGGAAACCTGAAATTTGTTTGGAATGATCCCATTTTCGATAGAAGTTTTGTCTAGCAATATATTAAGCTGCATTCCAATTTTGAACTCTCTATCTTAAGCGGTTTGGCTTCTAGCCTGTTCACATGGTCATGAAAAAAAAAAAGTAACAGATACGACATATATGTTGCCATGGAAACATGAAATTTGTCTCTATCTTAAGCGGTTTGGATTCTATCCTGTTCACATGATCATGTAAAAAAGTAACACATCCGGACATATTTGTTGCCATGGATACCTGAAATTTGTCTCTATATTAAGCGGTTTGGATTCTATCCTGTTCACGTCGTCATGAAGGAAAGTTGGAGAGACCGACCGACAGAGTGACTTATCGAGCTACTCAGTTGCAGCTAAAAACCCGTAGGCGACATAGCGAGAAGGGAGTTAGGATGGCAAGGAATGTTTCTTTACATTGAAAAATAAATTGGTTCTGACTGAGGTCTCCAGGGTCCATGACGTAATATTTGACCGTTAAAAGTTTTCAATTGTCTGACAAATATGGCAGCTTTTCATATTCAGCTTCACAAACTTCTATCCAACCCCACGCTCTCTGCTACAAGCAGGAATATTTGGCATCTTCTGTGTAACAACATTTTGTTTTATTTATCATCATTGGCAAACTTGCTGAATATTGCGCAACCTTGACCGATCTTGTGGCATTCTTGTTTACCCCAATTGCCATGGATTTACCATTTGTCTAGTCGATAGTTTGTAATAGTTATGATCTCATCTTACTGATCACAAGGTGCGAACTATATTAATCAAACAGCTGTGTCCGCTGTGTAAATGCAAACTATAAATATCTCAAACAGGTCAAACCAACGTTATGAAAAAAAAAATCAAATTCCTAAGGGCAAATAGAAGCCAGCATGAAACAGATATATGGGCGAAATTGCAAATCCAATATGAACATTAATTGAACGTTCATCAAATGTGCACGGAACATGCTTACAAATCTACCCACATGTACAAGACTGTCCTTAGAATTAATAACAGGCAAAGAAAATATGCTATAATGCGGACCTTTGTTAACCTTATCAATGATGACTTGTGCTGGATGCAGTTTAAATAATCCAATTCGGTATTACGAAAGTATTCCACAGTATTTAATCCATTTACGCGAAACTACTAATAAATCAAAACATTGCTTCAGTAACCGAATGCGGAGAACCTTAATGTGCTCTGTTATTGTTTGACTCATTGCGCTGTGACCAAGTTTAGTAAAA
The DNA here is from genome assembly GCA_031763545.1 of Mopalia muscosa. NCBI lineage: Eukaryota > Metazoa > Mollusca > Polyplacophora > Chitonida > Mopaliidae > Mopalia > Mopalia muscosa. The sequence continues at coordinate 4,544 of JARFOD010148257.1, read as the reverse complement.
CAGTTCCAATGTCCATTATTGCCAGAGGTCCCGATGAAACAACAATCAGAGATTTACATCTTTATTGCTACTAATGACTCTAATAAATCTTCAAAAGACCAGTAGCTGGTTTTGAGCTTCAGCACAAGGATCTCCGCTGTCACTTTTGATTTTCTCGCTAACACATAATGAAGGATTTATCGGTCTGTATTCTAGTATTTTATTGAAGCAAGTCTCCGCGTGTCTCCCATCCTGGGCCATCACTGTACCACAGAAGGCACGCAATGTCATAATGTCTCCAGCGATACTACCAATTAGTTCGTACCGGCTCTTTCATTGCAAGTCATTTAATGCGATATGATATATATATAATGATTGGAAGAAATGGGTAGACACGAAAAGCGAATTAGTATGTATTGGTCACGGAGGGAGTCTATAAAGGAGAAAAACATAAACTCGCTATATTATCAAGCGATTAAGTTAAAAAGAGTACATCATTGGGTATTATCTTAAATGTTCACATTTAACTATAGACAGTTCAGTTCGTCCTCTTCCGATCGTTAATGAACCTGATAAGTTTTGTACTTAAAAATGTATTATATGACATGCGGTGCCAACTGTATTATATATTTTTATCGTAACGGTAAAATAAGTTTGCCGCCCTGCGCCGAGTATATATTATTATATATTTATGAAGTAAATCGCAATAATACTCTATTTCCGAATCTATTTAGTCAATCGCTTAAGCTGGAGACAATGATCAACATTTGAAAACTGTTCATTCGCATATAACGGTGAGCAGTGCGTTCCATATTTTTTTTTTGTTTTTGCTCTTGATCGCAATGTTTATTCTTAGACACTTAATTTGAATTAATACCAAACCACTTGCTTTGACTGTAACAGTCCCTCAATTATCCAGGATCGAGTTAATATAATTAACGTTCTTTGGATAACTTCAAGCTGCGTTTTTGATCTTATCCTACCGGCCTTCAAGACAATTAGATCGTAGCTTGACTTTAACCAAAACCGTATGTTGCAAATTGCATTAGTAAATACTAATGATACAGGTAAGCAGTGTTGTTAAATTACGGACCCGGGAAAACGACCACAGTCACGGTCATACTTATTCTTATTGTGAGCTTTTATTATTGGACAGAGAGGAAAATTTGTAGGCCTCTCCCGGAGATGGAATACCTCATATGTGACTAGCGAAGCCAACATTCTACTGATTTACCTACAGAATTTCAAACCAGAGTTGTGTAGCAATTAAAGCTGATTATAAGGTTAATAATACAGGCAATTGTCCACACCGTGTATGCGTTAAACCCTCCTCAATATATTTCTTTCCGATTCCAGGTGGCCTATGGACACAAGATAATAATCCCACTCAAAGGTAAACAAAAGGAATAATGTAAAATGTAGGTAACGTAATCCAGTGGTAGGCCTACACCAACAGAACAAATAATGAATCAGTTGTCACGGATTGAAGCGAATCTTACAGAAGCCATTTGCGGCAATCCGACGCTATCGAATATAGTAAATAACCTGTTACTTATAATTGAGTCAAGATGATAACATGGTGGATTTGCAGATATATTAACTTGACCCTCGTTCATCAAAAAATTCCATACATCGTAAACGAGATTACGATGGATTTATAGCCTTTGTAGTTAGTATATCCATTAGTCTTTTATATGTACACATTTGAACACTTCCGTGCACTTGGCGAATTTCGGCCATTAAACTGAAGATTGAGATTATTGTTACTTTTTTGGCATAAAATACCCGTTCCACTTATAGATACAAGGTCGCCAATTCCAATTGATACGATACTGTAAAAATAAGATACAATCCTTTTTTAATAATACAATCCTACAAAGATAATCGCTCTAATGTAACCTTTTCCGGTTCTTCCGTTATGCCCGTTTTGCTGTTATGGTTCAATACAGATGGTTAATTCCATCTGTTCTAAATAACCGCAAAAGAAGAATTCTTTCTAAGATAGCAGTGTAGGAGACCCGAGAAAACCTAAAATGGTTTCGATTTAACAGGTACAAAATGCATCCTTAAATACGTTTATGTTCCCATTGTTTGTAACGGCTCTCATTCCAATGAACAAAGGGGATTGAGCCGTAGTTGCCGCCCTTTTATTTGAATTTTCATTTTTCTTCACAAATGAATACATTGAGTTCTCTTTAAACCCCCATCTGACCTGCTGATTGGAATGTAAAACATACTGTACAATTAAAATAATCATAAACACTAGTGTTTGTGAGGTAGCTTTCGCCGATAGGTTGCAAATCTTTCTTTTGAAAACCATAAAGCGACCCTGTGCATCGACCAACATACAGGGCAAATTGGTTATAGTTCAGTGGGGTCGTCTGAGCTGTCCAATGTCTCATTGTAATGTGTTATTACAGCCCTGACGGATTATAGTTATCAGTTGGGTCACGTGTTATAAAAGGTTTTGCTGTTGAAATATTTGCACCTGAATACACATCATTGCTAGCTGAAAAAATATTGCAAACTGTATTCGGGGTAGCTTCCTCTCTACCAATTAATAGGAACAACTCGTTGGTAGTATTTACATGCAACTAACCATTCAGATAAATAAACAGTTCGTCGTAGTACTTGTATAATTATAAGGCAATGCTGCCAAGCGCCTTTGTGTGGATATGTGTGCCAATTGATTGATACAACCAAGTCACTATCAATACATTCCGAGATGTATTTTCTGAAAGAATGCATTTGATGAAAACATATTTCAGTCAGATAAAAAAACGCCTATGTTTTGTTTTTTGTATAAATACGCTCATTGGGAGCCATGGACCAAATAGAGTCCGTTCGGATCTGTAGACTGAACAAAAATATTGAACATGTGGTTGTCCTCCCACACGAAAACAATTAAAGGTAACATGACATTCATGGCCCTGTTAATATTGAACAAACCCAGTCAGATTTCAAACGTACTTTGGTGAGGTCAGTTTAGGTAAAGATATTTCACCATTCACAATTCGCTACACACAAGCTTATTTGTTTGCAAATTTGACGAGTAGAATTCTAAATGCACATATAGAGAAATCGTGAAGAGCTCTTAATTGGCCACGTTTTCTATCTAAGTGAATTGAACTTTGTACATGAACGTGATGTTCATAGAGTAACTTATTGTTTAACTTACATTTCTTGATGAAAGCATTTCAAGGGATAATTTAATCCACTTACTGCTAGGAATACCATGACACGCTGTAATCAACGGTACAGAAGCGCCTTTTGAATACCAATTGTATGTACATTTTTTTATTACGTAAAAACCTAGTCAAGAACGTGTACATACATATTGCTATTACTTTCATATCTATTTGATGTGTAATTAGTGTTGGTTTAACGCCGTGTTTCAGTTTTTAACTCATATAAAATCATTAATAAGACATGTAGCTTACACAAGCCTTTCCATTTAGTGTGCTTGGTATGGCGACAACTCCGCCTTTATATCGCGCGGAAAATGATACTTCTTTGATTCACTTAGAGCTGAATGCTGCCTTTTCTAAAATCTTGGAACATCCTTGTTTGTTTTCAACCTACCCATTATGCAATATGACTGTTGTAACTGGTACTAAAAGTGGCTATCGTGTAACAAACTAAGCCGGAAAACAATAGTCCGGAACATAATGGACTATATTAGAACAAGGATTTATAGTGGTGCTCATTGCGTTTATTTTACCAACTATTTAGACGCGATTGACATATTGCACTTACTCTTATGGACACAGTTTTGTCCAAATTTTTTCATTAAATTTAAGAAAATGTTTTATCAACCAAGTCAATATTTTTTTATGCTAACAGACTATACGTTTTATACAGTTTATCATTTACTGCGACCCCATTTAGGATGAGCATGACAACAAATATCCTCAACACCGGGTGATAAATCTTTAATAAAAAGTTACGTGAAGACAATGGCCAATGTCATGCCTAAGTAAAGGCACATTCAACAGGTGCGAGTTGAATGACGGTGTGGATTTTCCCTATTTATGGAATGTTAAATGGTTGTACATCATACTTTTCATCAACCAATAATAATACTGAAGATACTGGAAATCTCCTCAATTCGTAAACCAAATCGTACCTGAAATCACATCTAAACATCACTTTACTCGACGGTAGATAGGGCGTTCAAAGCTAAGTGCAACACGTTTTCCTATTGGTTGTTACGTCTTTGTATGGCATATTTTGGTTGACCAATCTTGTCATTGTTTCCAGTTCTTGTCGCTCTGAGATGATTGAACCAATAGAATATATATAGCAGACTTAACAATGGCGAAAAGTGTTAAAGTGGGTGGGAAGGTAAACCAGGCAATACCAAATAATACATATAGTTGTTTCAATTGTACTCTGTGTGTTTCTGACCGTTTCTGATATGCCTGCTTTAGATTGAAGCTTGTAGCCCATAGTTGTCGTCTGTGGTACGGATATTGACTATGATAATAGCTTCTTTGAGTGGCATTTAGAAGCAGGAATAGTAACATAACAAGGCGATTTTATGGATATACAACTTCTGGGTTTAT
>JARFOD010148246.1:0-12662 GCA_031763545.1 Mopalia muscosa | reverse complement strand
TCCCTATATATATTTGCCCCTATATATATATACAAATAAGCCTCATGAGGGGCGGGTGGGCCCTGGCCCTGCAGAATACTCCCTCGGCTTCTTCGGTCGAACGTAAGAGGCGAGAAAAGAGGTTGCTTTCTGTTGCCCTGGTGTTCGCAGAGCTAAAGGTTATGGGAAGCAGATTTGTTTGTGATGTTTTGTATTTCTGTCCGTCGTCATATAAGTGAAATACCCTAGAGTACGATGTTAAACACCAATCAAACAAACAAACATACAAAGAAAAAGTATCTTCCCACTGTGAACTGTTTATCGATTCACAGCCTTAAAAACACATTTCAATGGCTTTGAAAAAAACTAATGACATTGTCGCCAGTGTAACAAACCGATATAGTTTTAAATTATCTCCAGAGTTGTCCCCCCTCCGTCTAAGTGTAGGTTGTTTGGGGAGTGGCAATGCCGTCTTTACTTATAGCATAGGAGAAGGATATAATTTCCAACCTTATCTAAACATTTCTTATCTAAGGGTTTGTGTTGAATTATTTTTGTAATAGACTGCCGTGAAATAAGTGAAATACATCTATGCACGGCATAATACCTCGATCAATCAATCAATCGACCATTTGGCGCTAGGTTAGCCAACATCGTTATTATACACCTATGTTATGATACTGCTAGACTAATCTACTGCAAACCGTCCGCCTTTCGTTTATACTGTTAGATTAACAAGCTTGTTAACGGTACTTTCGTTATTTCGGGATAAAGCTTTTTTAGTCTCTTAAATTCTAGTGCAGTAAACTGAAACCTGCCTGACAATCGAACCCACGAACCTCAGAGTTAGGCACCCAATCACCATCACAAAATGCCGGCCACCTAGACCACTCAGCCTTCTACAACAAGCTTGTTGTAATCAAATTAGCTACCACAATCTCTTAACGAAGCGAATAAACATCGTAGACCAGATGGGGTTTGGATGGATCGATCATGGGAAGAAAACTGGACTGATACATCGGAAGAAATTGATATATTTATTAACTAAATTTTCATAGCAGACCGGTATATCTCTTATTAACTCAATTTATGAGCCGGTACGAATCAATCATAGTCCTGTCTTCCGCCTTAGTCCTTTTTATCTTTTGGGGAATAAATGTACGAGTGCACCCATGTTTCCGTTGAAGATCCTCTAACTGTGTTTGACTTAGATGAGAAATTGTTACACTATATTGCTTAATAATCACGTGAATTAGGCAACCAAGAAGGGGTATGCCTATACGGAACTATAGAATTCGTTTTGTTCGTCGTTATTTTTTATAACAAGGTAGAATTATATCATCGAATTAAATTATTAGAACAAAATGGCCTAACATTGGCTCCGTCATATAGCATTGGAACTTCATTTAACGTATTGCACTACTTCCATAGATACTTGGATTAAGCAAGCTGGAAGGGGTATATCTGTATGAAGCTTCAATTAATTTATTTCTTTGTCGGTATTTGTAACAAGGTAGAATTCCATAATTCATAACGTACACCAACCTGCCTTAATAATTATTTTGTAAAGTAAACTGACTTTTGCATTTGCAGTCCTTGCGGTAGTCTCATCGACTTACATAAACCATACTACAAAACCAACTTTTCTTATCATTCGTTAAAAGTTACAGGTCCATGTGAATGGAACAAATTTAAAACTGAAATATGTCTTGCGGCTTCTGAATTTCTGTTTAAAAAGCCACTGAAATCACATTTAATTGATTACTTTATTGCAGTTTAAGATATTTCAATCAGCTTAAGCACATTTTGTAAGCACGTGTATGTATATATGTTAGTATTATTTTATAATCTTTTTCTAATTTATTATTTTTTCATCCGTCTGATATTTAGATTAATCTTCTCATCCCAATGGGGTGGAGCACGCTCCATGGAACTTTAATCCCGCCAACTTTGTTTGTATACTTTTTGTCTTGTTGGTGAATAAATATGTATCAATATCAATTTCAACCTTTCATATGAAATGTCGTATTGCCACACTGTAGAGTCGTATTGTAGAGTCCATACCGTGTATTATCTGCAATACAAAAGTATCAGATAAATGAAATATACTGTACTTAAGTATGTTTATACCACGTTAAAGGCCACTTAAACAGACATATTATTAACAGGCGTTTCAACAACACCTCTAGCGATACAATTTAAAGAAAGTCTGTATGATTAGTTTGCATTTCACAATTGCTTTCTAGAAGTGAATATTTTTTATTTGTTTCTTAGAATTTTACATTCATACGGAGATAGATTGATAATTGCTGAATTTGACTGTTCAGGAATGTTAATCATGTATGTTGATTTTCGAGTTTTTTTTTACATTCTTTCGATCAGTATAACATCTTTTTTCAGTAGACCGTTGGTAATCTTTCCGGAGTAACCATGAAATCATCGGGATAACCAGCGTACGATTCCGTCAATTTATTGGAGCAGCATAAGCCTGGCCCGAGGCAATCAAACATTTCTCCCCCAACGTGCGGCGGCGGTGCGGCACTCATTTCTTCTTTAAACAGTCATTATTGAAAAAGGCCCAGGCAGTCGCTTTTAACGCGTTTCAATTTCAAAGAGAATTTATTAAATTATATCTCCACGCCAAGCAATACCAGCCAGTTTGGCTCATTTGCTTACAATCCCAGTCAATACCTAATCTCATTTTGGGACGAAACAACTTTGGCTGAGCATCGGCTCGGACTTTGTGTGGCATGGTTAGTTGACATTCTAATTAAAATGGCGCTTTGAAGAATTAATAAGGAGAATTCCCCACTCGCATTTAGTCTCCATGCTTTTATGCCGTCTTATTTAGGGACAATTTAAATCGACACTACTGATCGTCAGCTTTCGACGACTATTTGCAAATTCAATTGTAGTACCGTCTCCACGTAACGATTACATCTGTCACTTATCTCGCAATTTGTTGGTCTCTCGCGAGAAATGTTAGCACTGTAAAATGACCCTCAGGGATGCTAATCGATGTGTTAATAATGGTTTTGTAATCGAATATTTGGGTATAACATTGCTCACTGTTGTCATACTCTATAAAAATATATGCCAATCCATTTTCTCTCGCATTTACTTTGAATTGATTTTAAACAAATAAATGTATGTTAATCATGTAAGTTGATTTGCGAGTTTTGACGTGATAGATATCACTTCCGGGTACAGCCTCGAGTCTTTCCAGTTCTACTATCACGTATAGAAAGCTAAAAACATGACAGTTCTCCCGTCCACTCAAACTGTAAAACTAAATACTGCTCTGAAAGACTGGTAATGTATGATTGTTTTCGAATCTTCGTTGAGACATCTAGATTGATTGTGCTTATCTGTGAAGCGAAATTGCTACAATTTAACCTTACTAAGCTAAACCGATGAATGAATTAAATATATTTATCAAAAGATAAGCTATGCCGTAATTTAACTTTCAAGGGCCCATGCAGAAAGTTTGAAAAACAAGATTAGGCATATAGGTCAAAGTCGAAGGGCATTACTGCAAGACATTCTCTTCGATCAGTAACATCTTTTTTCAGTAGACCGTTGGTAATCTTTCCGGAGTAACCGTGAAATTATCGAGATAACCAGCGTACGATTCCTTCAATTTATTTGAGCAGTATAAGCCTGGCCTGAGGCAATCAAACATTTCTACCCCAACGTGCTTCGGCGGTGCGGCACTCATTTCTTCTTTAAACAGTCATTATTGAAAAAGGCCCAGGCAGTCGCTTTAAATGCGTTTCAATTTCAGAGAGAATTTATTAAATTATATCTCCACGCCAAGCAATACCAGTCACTTTGGCTCATTAGCTTACAATCCGAGTCAGTACCTAATCTCATTTTGGGACGAAACAACTTTGGCTTAGCATCGGCTCGGACTTTGTGTTGCATGGCTAGTTAACATTCTAATTAAAATGGCGCTTTGAAGAATTAATAAGGAGAATTCCCCACTCGCATTTAGTCTCCATGCTTTTATGCCGTCTTATTTAGGGACAATTTAAATCAACACTACTGATCGTCAGCTCTCGACGACTATTCAGGAATCCAATTGTAGTACCGTCTCCACGTAACGATTACATCTGTCACTTATCTCGCAATTTGTTGGTCTCTCACGAGAAATGTTAGCACTGTAAAATGACCCTCAGGGATGCTAATCGATGGGTTAATAATGGTTTTGTAATCGAATATTTGGGTATAACATTGCTCCCTGTAGTCATACTCTATAAAAAAAATTATGCGAATCCATTTTGTCCCTCGCTTACTTTAAATTAAATTTAAACAAATTAATTTAATCAAATAAATTTATGTTAATCATGTATGTTGATTTGCGAATTTTTAGAGATATGTATCAATTCCGGATACATCTTCCAGTCTTTTTATGTCCACCATCACATAGAAAGCTAAAAACATGTCAATTCGCGCGTCTTGTCAAACATAAAACTAAATACTTGCTCTGAAAGACTGCATGTAAACAAAGTTATACAGTTTCAACAATCTACCCGGAAGCACGTTGAAGGGATCGATACTTAGATTCCTTATTGTGAATGTGTAACTATTGCAAGAGAGCTATCCAAATAGTATCACTTTTTAAAGTTTTCACTCAGTTTGTGTTAAAAATATAGTTTGTTATATATTACAATTATTATTTATTTTATCATTGGTTCAAACATATCACTTTTATCAAACCCGCATCTTCAATAGTGAATCATTTTTGTGTTTTGTAGAAGGTGAAGATAAACAGTATTTTCGTTATTTTGGGATAACATTTTCTTAGTCTGAACGAATTCTAGTTCAGAAAATGTTGAGTTAGGCACCGAATCGCCAGCACTAAATGCCGGCCACCTAGACCACTCAGCCACCCGATCTTCTTCAAAAATAGAAGGTTGGTCAGCCGGAATCTAGGTAGCCGACATTCACTACCCCTCTGATAGCCGTGATAGGGGAGTGGCACAGCTCCCAAAGGTGAAAACAATAAATAATTTGTGTCTTTTAGAGAGTGAAGATTAACAGTATTTTCGTTTTTTGGGGATAACAAAATAATCAACCTGCTAAATTAATCCGTAAAACTGAGAAAAGGTTATCCTAAAGTAACGAAACTACGGCTTCATGCTGCCCATTAGCTCTGAGAGCACAAGGACAACAAGAATCCCCCTACCAACCTTCCCAGGAATACTGAAGACCATTTGCCATCCATCTGAAACAAAGGATTCCTTTTTAAAATTATTTTCCTTGTAAGGAAATAAAAGTTGATGAAAAGTTTGATATGCATTTTACTCTTGTATATTACAGAATATGTTTTTTCTGTTGAGACAATTTTGACTAATTCTCAGTTGTAAACTAATGTTTAAATACTGATGAGAAAAGGGCTTTCTATGCATTTGATTGAATAAAAAACCGGATTTCGGAAGTATCTTATTTCATTTTCAAGGCACCTGCTTCAAACATAAACATTTTTGACATTAGAATACCACAGTGTAAAATGAACTTGTCGTTGTAGGAAATTGTTGGTCCATCCTTTATACAATACATTTACTAAACTGTCAACTAACGGACACAAAGTTCACTCTGATTTTCTCTTCGCCGCTCCTAATTTTCATAAGAACCGAGCAAAACGAGAAACGTTTAAAAATTAGATTAGGCACAGAGTCGGATTGTTAACAAATTACCAAAAGCTCTGGGTATCGCAGGCAGTTGATATATAATTCAATAGATTCCCTTTGAAATGAAACATGTTAAAAGGGACTACCTGGGCACTTTCCAATAATGTCTGTTTAAAGAAGAAAATGAGTGAATTAGCGAGAACTGTCCGTCGAAGCGCGTTGGGGAAGACATGTCTGATTGCCACAGGCCACTCTAACCGCTCAAATAAATTGAGGGAGGCGTAGAGTGTGTAACCATAACAATATGATTATTCCAGCAAAATTACTAACAGTCTACTGGGAAAATTGTCACAAATCTAAGAACATTTCTCACACAAATTTTAGAACTCAATGTCCTGTACCCTTACTAAAATACTCGAGGCGCTGACATGCCTCCAGGGTGAAAATCCTTCGGCTTCAATTAATACGACAAGCTAACAAGCTACCGGTCTATTAATTTATTATCTATCCACAAACAAGAACAGTTAATTTATATCACCAATAAAGACGAGTGAACATTCATTTTTTTTTTTTTGCAAAAAAGAAGAATCGTAAATAGCTGTTGATGTAAGGCTAATGTACACTGGATGCGTGTTTGAAACTTTTGTTAACATACAAATCGGTTTTGTTTAATACAAGTATGTGCTTATCGTTACAGTGTGTCTCGGTTGTTATCCGTTGCATTGAGGCATACTGTACCGAGGTTGTTGTCTGCTCAGTTAATAACATTTGTCAATTTTCATCTTAATTTAACTCTACTTAAGCGCGCTTTAAAAGGCAGCGCTATAAGCTGATTCATTGTAGCGCCTTTGTAAGATATCTTGCAATTTGCCTGTCTTGTTATTGCTTGTTGCAAGTGACATTTGATTGAGGTTTAACGTCGTGTTCACGGGTATTTCGAATTGTTCACTTCACACTGTTCTTTGCCTCATTACGATGGAAAACCGGGAAAACCCCTCCTAAAGCCACCCACGCGATTGCCAGAGCCACATCTTGTGACTCACTTATATATATATACCTGTTGGTCGACAGACGGACTCGATCCCGTGAACGGTAATTTGCAGAAGGGTAAGGAAGCGCACACGTTACATCTAAGCCACGGCCGCGGCCTAAAATAAAGTTTAAATGGAATAAGTCTAGAAACCAATACAGGAGAACATCATTATGTGTCGGCTAAAATCTCGCGAGAGCTGACAAATTATGATGTTCTTTACTGAATAATGCTGTATTGGTTTAATAATATATATATTTAATGATAACAGTGTTATAAACGGTAAGCATTTATTTATATTTTCATTTTCAACTACATTGTTTCTTTTATTGTTTCTATTTCTTTGAAATACCAGTTTGCAGTTTGATTTATTTTTAACCCTTGTGAATATAATGTTTTCCACATATTTGACATATTATATTTATATAACCTTCTCTTGGGATGTCTGTAAGTTACTCATAAATACTGGAAATGTCTGTAAAATACTCATAAATACTCGAAATGTCTGTAAGTTACTCATAAATACTCGAAATGTCTGTAAGTTACTCATAAATACTCGAAATGTCTGTAAATTACTCATAAATACTCGAAATGTCTGTAAGTTACTCATAAATACTGGAAATGTCTGTAAGTTACTCATAAATACTCGAAACGTCTGTAAGTTACTCATAACTACTCGAAAGGTCTGTAGATTACTCATAAATACTCAAGATGTCTGTATATTACTCATAAATACTCTAGATGTCTGAAAGTTATTTATAACTACTCGAGACGTCTGTAGGTTACCCATAGCTACTCGAGATGTCTGTATAGGTTACCCATAACTACTCGATATGTCTGTAGGTTACCCATAACTACTCGAGAAGTCTGTAGGTTACCCATAACTACTCAAGATGTGTGTATAGGTTACCCATAGCTACTCGAGATGTCTGTAGGTTACCCATAACTACTCGAGATGTCTGTATAGGTTACCCATAACTACTCGAAATGTCTGTAGGTTACCCATAACTACTCGAGATGTCTGTAGGTTGCCCATAACTATCCGGGATATCTGTAGGCTACCCATAACTATGCGAGATGTCTGTAGGTTACCAATAACTATCCGATATGTCTGTAGGTTACCATTAACTATCCGAGATGACTGAAGGTTACTCATAACTACTCGAGATGTATGTAGATTACCCATAGCAACTCAAGATGTATGTATGTTACCCATAGCTACTCGAGATATCTGTACGTCACCCATAACTATCCGAGATATCTGTACGTCACCCATAACTATCCGAGATATCTGTAGGTTACCCATAGCTACTCGAGAGGTCTGCAGGTTACCCATAACTACTCGAGATGTCTGTAGGTTACCCATAGCTACTGAAGATGTCTGTAGATTACCCATAGCTACTCGAGATGTGTGTAGGTTACCCATAACTATCCAAGATGTCTGTAGGTAACCCATAGCAACTCGAGATGTCTGTAGGTTACCCATAACTATCCGAGATATCTGTAGGTTACCCATAACTACTCGAGATGTCTGCAGGTTACCCATAACTATCCGAGATATCTGTAGGTTACCCATAACTACTCGAGATGTCTGTAGGTTACCAATAACTATCCGAGATGTCTGTAGGTAACCCATAGCAACTCAAGATGTATGTATGTTACCCATAGCTACTCGGGATGTCTGTAGGTTACCCATGCTTTCCGAGATATCTGTAGGTTACCCTCAACTACTCGAGATGTCTGTAGGTTACCCATAACTACTCGTGATTAAGCTCTATACTCTTAGAAAAAGATGACTCTAATGGAACCCGTAAAGGTTCTTCAGTCATGTCTCTGGTGAAACCCTTTGTGGTTCTGTATGGAACCCTCACAGTAATTGCAGTTAACTTTTCCAAGTATTTCTTCCTTTTCTTTTGATCATATATTTCTTAGAACCGTTTTTGCCGTTATGGTTCCATATTAATGGATCCATCTTTTCTAAAGATCCCTCAATCAACCATTATTTCTAAGAGTGTATTAATGACCTTGTCTCTGTGAGTTTTTTTTAGATCGTGGGATGATTGATTTTTTAAATTTATTAATCGACATCATTGTACCAAGGTGATTATTTTTGTTGCATTTATGTTCAGGGATATATGACTCAATTCTTGTGATAGGGTTACTTATGAATGAGTATTGTCAAAGTAAACAAGTATTAACTATATGCATTTGTCTCCAATCGATTATCTTATTACACAATAATATACCACAATCTGTTACCCTCCTTAACAATGCATACATTTTTTTTTTTACCAAAATCTTTTGAGAGAATGGCATATCAGCCAAATTTACCTTGTGAGTTCCCTTTCCTACACAAGGATGACAAACACTGGACCACTTGATAATAAACATAGAGGAATGCTATAGGCTGATTCTAACGGTCTGCTTGATTCTTTCTCCAGCCGTGTTCTACAAATCATATTAATATTATATGATATCAATTGATTTACGCTCAGTGAAACGAAACTAACCCAATAAGGCGTAATAAGATGACTGTGTGAATATCAGCGTGAATTCCGTCACTGCGACCTCAACAATACAGCCTTGCGATTTGTATTTTATACATGGCTTACGTTTAAGTAAGGTTTTATTTTATTAATTTTCATTATCGTTACACTCAAGTGACGAAAACGTTTTCTATTTGTTATTATTATTTTTAATGAATCATCATGCTCCCAATACGCACTTGTCGATAGGCACATTACAAATGGTCATGCTGTTTGTCGCTTGTTTTTAAATCAGCGCCCACCTAATACGCACTTGAATCATGTCATATTGGACTAACAATTTCCGGTAGACTGATTATTAAATTCGACAAATAAAGTTACTAATGAACAAGGTGATAAAATTATTTGCCTGAAATGTGTCTTGATTTGAACTTCACCTAATTTGTACACAACTTTGATCTAAAATTAATTTTAGATTTAAAAAGAGTATTATAATACAACTAATATAGGCGTGCCTAATCTGCATGTAAGCTACGCTTTGCAAGGGAGATTAACAAATGTACGTGACTAGGTTTTGGTTGGATCCATTAGACACCTCGTTTCGTTTTTCGGGACATGCATGTACATCTACAAACAATGACGTACATATCCGGGAAGTTCCGACAGAGCAGCAACGTCTTGCTTAAGCGAACGTTGCAAAGTCAGAGTCATCTAATTTTGTTAATTGTTCTAGAGGACTGGACCTGGGTCCAAAAAGGGCATTGGGCACTTCTTCTATGTCCACATAGCTCAAACTTTTAGACAGCAAAGCTACCTTTTGATTGGTTTAGAAATCAGTTTTTTTGGTTATCCCTTTTGATTGATAAATTCGGATTATATCTGAATCCTAACAGTTCACTTACATCAATTCATAGATCCTTTCTGAAGTGTTGACTGCACGCTTTCTACAGAGATGATTCAACGAAAAGCACGCGACTAGCCTTTGCATGATCTGTAGGCACTTTGTATCGTTTTTCAGGACATACAATGGCATATATGCAAATTATTGCTTATGCAAACGTTATACAGTCAGTCATCTAATTTTGTTCTAGAGGACTGAACTTGGGCATATTTTCTTTTTCTATATACATCAAATTTTTAGACAGTAAATCTACCATTTGATTGGTTTAATAATAAATTGTATTGTTATTTCTTTTCGCATTCTATCTAAATCGCAAAAGTTCAATCATGTCAATTAATAGATCCTTTCTGAAGTGTTGACATTTGCCATTTAATTGTCAAGATTTAAGTTGGTTTGAGATCAACTGATACAAAGCAAAGAAATGGCAATGGCTTTGGCTGGCATAGGCTTCGATCGTTGAAGAAATTCGTTGTTAAAATAGCCACTGATTGATTTCGATTATGTTACAAGGTCCTTATTTTGGCAAGAATCCATCAAAATGGGAAACGTTTGAAATAGGATTAGGCACAGAGACGGATTGTTTGCAAATTAGCTGAATTGACGTGTGTTGCTGGGACTAGAGATATAATGCAATAAGCTCCCTTTGAAATAGAAGCACGTTAAAAGGGACAGTGTAGACGCTTTCCAATGATTTCTGTTTAAAGAACAAATTGAGTGAGTTAGAGAAAGCTGTCTGTGGAAGTGCGTTGAGGATGAAATGTCTGATTGCCAAAGACGGCTGTAACCGCTCAATTAAATTGATGGAGGCGTAGAGAGTGTTGCCGTAACAATACGATTATCCCGGCAAGATTACTTCCTATGATGTGTTTTCATTTTCAAATTCTGAATTGAACTGTTTCAGAATTTGATTTGAGCCGCTATAAGACAACATATACAGTGGTATTGGCTAACACATAGATAACATAATGATCTGTGAAAAGATTGATGACAGAAAAAAATAAGGGTTAATGTAAAATGAATGTATATTACCAAATGTTAAACATACCTGTGCAGGGATGTCGTTTAATAAGAACCGATAAAACTATAGTTTAGATTTAATCCAAGAGACAAGTTTTTAAATACGTGTGTTTATTTATATAAAATCATGAATTTATTTATATTATTATGTAATTTTTCTTTTTTTGGTGAGCATTTTCAAATGCTATCGTTTGTTATCAAATGTTTTTTCCATAGTCTTTCTATCTGTCTTATATACAGGCCGTAAGAAATCACATACTAGTAATACTTGCGATTGTGATTTTATTTAGGACGAGTATTTATTTTTGATGTTGGTTAAAATATTTAATTCATGTTATTTTCATTCCATAGGTTTGCTGACCGGCTAAAATGGACTTCACGTGAGTGCTGCTTAGCGGCTACGAATCTGAACCCAGACAGTAAAGAAGAACGAATGAGCCGTATTTTCGTATAAAGTTTATGTTATTTTTTCCTCTATCTGTGTCAAATTGTTGCCTAATTTTATGCGAGACACGAAATACATATGTAAGTATTTAATCAACACGGAACTCGCCTGTAAGAGGTCAGAAGCGGGCTCAGTTCTAAAAAGTGCCTGACAGTGTACACATTGTATTAAATATATCTCTGATAAAGATGGCGGTCATATATATATAAACTTTATACAAAACCTAATTTTCCTCAAAAAAATTGTCTTCATTATTTTTACTTTAATGTTGTAGGACTATACGCATAAATGATCGACGGTGTATTATATGTATAAATAATTTATTTTCAAAATTGGTAAAACTGTCATAAAATGTCTGCTTTACATAACATATATTATTGATAAATAACCACAAAGTTCGTGACGTTTGTTTATTGCCAAAGACATTTAAATTGTTTGTACTTGCTTTTTCTTGATGTGATTTTTCTGTTTCACGTTATTGAAATCTTATGTAATAATTCACAAAGTGATGTTGGTTATATTCCAAATGCCAGGGTTTTATTTTAGCTGATTATATAATTAGTAAACCCGTGTGTCGGTCTTATAGAAAAAAGAATTAAAGAAATGTACAATTCTTGCGGCATATCATCTTTTAGACAATTGAAAAGCAGCTCTTCAGTCGAGCTACAAGCAGTGTCACAGCTGACGTTTTTGTTGTTGTTGTTACATTATGGTTTAACGCTGTATTTTGGGTTTATTTGACTCACATGATGGCGTGCCAGTCCAGTTGTTAAGAAACCACTCTCGACAAAATTAGACAAGACAGGACAATCAAAAGACTGATTACAAAGACATCACAGCCACCTTTATGAATTTATTTTCTATCTCAATTTTGAATTTGCGGGTAATTTTCTTTCGTTACATCCGATTGACGATTTTGCAAATCTGTTTTTTATTGATTTTAATTAGTTTTCTTGATGTGGTATATTTATTCTTGTACATGAGGAAAACAGAGAGCTCGTAGTTTAAGCAAAGTTAAAACTTTCTAAAAGTAAATCGAAATTAAAATAAACGTCTTTATTATACGCTCTTTAGCAGTTGTATTATTCGATATAGTTCCAGCAGAAGTCTATCAAGTAGAAGTATGAAACCAGCCATTAACCTGTCCCAACGGCATTGTGACTTTTGGTGG
>JARFOD010148245.1:0-26731 GCA_031763545.1 Mopalia muscosa | reverse complement strand
GTATTTGTGTCCATCGTCATATAAGTGAAATACCCTTGAGTATGACGTTAAACACCATTCAAACAAACAAACAAACAAACGTATTGCTTTAAATCCCAACCAGTAGGGATCGATACATATGTGTTAATAGCTGGTCTACTACATATTACAACATCATGATTTTAATCTAAACTTGGGTTATCATTAAAATAAATATAATAGAGAATAATTATTTTATGATCACAAAATTGTTAATACTAATAATAACTAATAAGTCAAATTAGATAAATGACTAAACTTTAAAGCTGACAGTGTGGCTTCTACTGTGTATTAGATTACTTATTTAAACAACAGGTCTCTTGTATAACATGTTTTTCACTGGTTACACTATGAAGCAGTCCCTTAAGGCTGAATTTGCTTGACGTCTATTTTTCTGTCTTGTGACTTTGATGTCTGTGATCTCAAAGGCTGTTGTTGTTATGCAGTGGCTTTTCAATTACTATGCCCTTTTCAATTTCTTTGGTTGTTACCAAGGAGCTTTCTGATTTCATGTAACTTCCTATACCGATACGTTTTCAGTGTAATGGGGATGAAATCAAATGGCAGCAAATTGAGAATAGATAAAATACATGTAAGAAGATGGGAATTTACGGATCAAAGCAAATCAAGGAGTTTCTGGAAAAATGTTCCTTCTCCAAACCCATCAAACCTAAGACTGTGTTCTCTTTTCTCTCGTTTTACTTGATTTTGACACAGATTTAATGATAGTAGTATTTCATTTACAGCATAAAAGGTATTAGGTAGCGCCAAGTAAAGATTTCATGATAATTATATTTTTTTCAAAGCTTAAAAATTTCGTGATAATGGTGTTTAAATCTCAGCATAAAAGGTAGTGTCAAGTAAGGATTTCATGATAATAGTGTTTTATTCACAGCATAAAAGGTATTGTCAAGTAATGATTTCATGATAATACAGGTAGTGTTTAAATTACAGCATAGAAGGTATTGCCAAGTAAAGATTTCATGAAAATAATAGTATTTTAATCACAGCATAAACGGTAGTGCCAAGTTAAGATTTCATGATAATGTTTCTTAATAACAACATAAAAATTAAAAGGTAGTGCAAAGTAAAGATATCATGATAATACTAATAGTATTTTATTCACAACAGGTAGCAACAAATAATTAAACATTTATTTGCAGGTGCCTACAAAACTCACTTATTCCGACTTACTATGGATTTGGGTCCTCATGATGAACTGCCCACTGAGTTTGAAGAATATTCAGATATTGAGTTCTCCATGCCGGCTAGTACTGTGTCTAAAACCCAGGTACGCTCAGTGAGTGTGGCAAATCCTAACCCACCTGAGAAATGGGCCAGGTATGTGTCCAAATATCAAATGAAGGTTCAAATTGAACATATCCATTCAGAAGAACCAACTGAAAGTGAACCAGAACAGTAATGATCCATATATACAACAGAAGTCTGTCAGATTGTATGAGAATTGAGTGGTAAGTTGGCTGATATTAGGAAGTAAGTATTTAGACAGTGGACACTAACTTCTTGGATTCCATGAGAGTGTCCAATAGTTCCAAAATCAGGTGAATACCAGTGAGCCCATCTTTATACCTACCAGAAAACTTTGCCCGTTTCAAGTTCCCTTGGAAATTGCATTTTATATAATCTTTGCAATTTAAACTCTTCGGTCAAAAATAACAGATTTTTGATGGAGAAATTACTTTGACTCAAGTTCCATTTTGAGTTTCAAAATGAAAATTGTTTGAACAATGAAAAGATCAAAAGGTTTCAGCAAGTTTACTGTTGGTTGAAGGTTGTGAGGTTTGTGATCAGATTGTTATTTCTTTTGGAAAAATCAAGAGAATGAACTGGACTTTTGTTGGTGTACTACATGGATTTTTAGGTGCAATTTCTAATGGTATATAAAGTGAGATGTTGTATTTCAAATTATACACATATTATAATATTACATGTATACCTGTGGCTGTGTACACCCACGCATTATACTGACATATTATTGTTAAAATACATACCTTTGCTTTTTCTAACAATCATTGTATTTAACTTCTGGTATCATTTAAGATATTAAATATAAACATATGTTAAGAAAATTCTTAATTAGCGATCCTAAAATATATTAAAGGTTCTTCTACTTACTCTGCAATTGCTGTAGGATATAAAGTCTTTATACAGTAACACATGATTTACCTATGCCCTGCAATTAATTACTTTGACAATATAATATCTAATTGGTCATATTAAATGTTGATCTAAGACAAAGCAATTTGGTCCATTGCCTTGTAAGATGCAAATATGTAGCAAGTTTTTGTTGTCCTGCTCACTCACCAGATGGAGCTGTGAATCGCATGTTTTTTTAAAAAACAGTACACAGTCCATCAAAGGTTGTAGTGGAGAGTAGCTTGAAATTAAACTCTTGCTCAGCGAAGATGTGAATAGCTTAAATACCTATGATTTTTCAATGTACTGTAGTATGTATAAAACTGCCACTGTTTAATGACACAGGTCTTCTTGTTTAACCATTGCTGTTATTTCCTGGATTATTGTGATGTCTATTACTCGATTTATATGTTTGCTAGAGCTTTGTGATCTAAATGATGTTTTGTTATTTTTCTGTTGTTGTTTTTTTTTTCAACTGATCAACTACATGTTCCTGTGCTTTAATGTATTATTTATCACAATGTCATTAATGAAATCATGAACAGTGCTTTACTTAATGCTTTCATCAGGATTGAAATCATACAAAAATATGTGCAATTGTACCAAATTTAATATCTACTAAAAATCTAATGTTACGATTTGTAAATTGTTTTTCTTTTTTTTATACATTTAGTTAGTCTTTGTACTTTTTACATGGGTAGAAATTCTTACTGTATTTTAGTAAGAAGCTTAGAGAAAGATCAGTCCGTGTATTGCAAATGTTTTGCAAGTAAATACACATTTTTCATATAACGTTTAGGAATAATTATGACAGATTTCTTAGTATCTCTCAGTTATCATAGATGACAAGGGCTTTAAATCTATTCTGATTACAACTATGCCATTCTTACCCCTCTGCCGATGATTGGCCTAGAGGTATTGTCAGCTAAATGTATGTCTGTCCGAATGTTTGTAAATCTATTTAACCATCAAGGTTAGCTGCCGACTGGACCAAATTTAAAATTATGATGCATTGTTTTGAGGTTGTGGACTGCCAATGGTAATAAGAAGAGTGACTGCCCTTCAAACACTGTTTATTTGATATCTTACCATAAATAGAATCTTTGAGGAACATGGCCACATAGGATTACCAACTTTGAACTGAATATGTTTCTCTGTAGCCTTAGGAACATCAACAGATTGCAATTTACTGAGTTATCTGATTATCTCTCTTTTAAATTTTTATTTTTATATTAAAGCTTTAAACCTGACTGATGTTCGTGGTGAATAAAAGGAATAATGAGGAAATATCTACAGAATATGGCCACTCAGTATTAAAAGAATATCTTCATCAGATTGCTATTAGATGGTCATTTTCCCCTTTCTCAGTCAACGTTTTTAAGCTGACTGCTGAAAAACCTCCCAAAAAGATCAAACTGTTTCTGAAGTATTGCAATATACTGATATTAATATAGAGCAATTCTCTACATTACTAAATTTACTACCATTCTAAACTTAAGAAAAAAGTTAAAGGTTTAGTGGGAATGAATTGAAACGCTGCTATTTGGTGTTAGAGCTCCGAGATTTATGATTCTGGAATTCCAAAGTGGTTATCTGACTTTATACATTTCCCCACATTCCCAACAGTATCAGCTGAACAAACTGGAACGGTAGATAAAACCTACTGTTTGTTTAAACTGAACTAGCTTAATGAGAAACTGAAAGATTCACTGCAGTAAAGGATACAGTGTTAAAGATCTGATTAGATTCACAGTTTTATATATTTTGAATCAATGAAGAGAGAAAAATTTGGGTTAACCCGGGACCTTTGGGTTACCGGCACAACACTCTTCGGACTGAGCTACATAGCTTATATATATATATGTAATAAAGCAATGTTTTGATCAATCATTACACTGGTTTGGCATACAGTGTATGTGAAATTAATATTCATCTGTAGCATTATAAAGTGTAAAAAAGGAGAATAAGTATAAGTAAACAGCACTTCATCTGATTCAATATGCAAATATGGTTTATTTTGGTGTAATTTTATTTATGCTTTTGAATTGACTACATACAGTTATCCTAGTCATAAAGTTATTTGCGAGAGGGGAGGATGGGATGCTTTCATATCTACACATAAACGTGTTAATAGCATATTTTGAGTCTACCATCTGTTCTATTTAATTGAGACGAAAACAAAAAAAACCTAGAGAGTTGAGTTGTGTTACCCAGATTATGCCTTATCTTGAGATTTCTTGACCAAAACTTCCATGCCTAGAATTCACAGTATATGTACACATTTAATTGTCAGCTTGTAGAATACTCCAATATTCATTAAATTTAGTAAACACTTTATTAAAATGTATTTTGAGTGAAAATATTATTTCAAACATTTGTTTTGGTTTAGACAAGATAAATAACTATGAGTATTATTTTGCTGTCTTTTCAATTTGTGTATTGGTATGACAAAAGTGGCAGCTATAAATTTTGTTATTATTATTTATTCCATGAATTTAAACAATTCTCAATATGCTGTTAAACCTTAGAAACTTTAACCCTACATCAGCTGTCTAAAGTAAAAAGGTCACATGTAGAAGAAAGAATTATAAAGGAGATTACATAGTTATTTCCTATGTAGAATTTAAAAAAATAGGAACTTATTTGAAATGAGATTACATCAGAAGAAAGAACTCAGGACTCTGATGAAGATGCGCAAAGACTGTCAAAGTTTCTGTTTATTTTTAAAACCATTACCAAGGAAGAAAATAACAAATGACAGAAATATCTTGTAAAAATTAGCAAATAAGTTTTTGACTGTTTTGTCTCTGAGGTAAGGGATATACATAAAGCTTTAATTGGTGGCAACTGCGTAGCCTCGTATTGATTTTATTTAAACCATTCATTAAAAAACTAAGATCTCAGTTTGTGAAATTAAATTCATTATACTACTGAAAGCATACAGCTACAAGGCTAGTTCATTTATACAACGTCAGGTTTGATGTTTTTGTTAATTATCTGTACTTATTTGTGTCATTTGTTTTTACATATTGTTTGTTAAGTTTAATATTTTAGTGCTGTGATTCAATCAATAAGTTTTAAGTCAAAGTATTATTTTAAAATATTTATACTCATTTTTAGTTTTTGGCCCCCCAACTATTTTTTTTTTACCCTGGAACAAGTAATATATTGAATTTTTTTGATTCTACATTATTTTGTGGGAAATGACTTGTACATAGAGATAGAAATAAGACGATTATTTTGGTCAGTGCATTTGACATCAGTTTGGAAATTTGATTTGGGATTTAACATTGATGTTATTTACATAAAGGTGGCCCAAATTGAATTAAACAGACTAACCGTTTGTCTTATTATCTGTAAGACAGCTGAGGTTCTGTGTACCCTAATATTTACCAAATTAAAAGGTATTTATTGTGTTTATTATATAATATAGGACATCCATAAACATAACATAAACCTTATTACATGTAGATCTGTTCAAACTAAGAAAGTGTCATGCCAAAATATTGTTACAGACTGACCAGTCCCTTCTAAAATAGCTTTCTCACCTCAGTGTTGTTAAATATTGAATTTAAAAAAAAACCCCAAAACACCAAACATAGTAAGTGTTGAAAACATAGTAAGTGTTGTCTCTTTTTCGTGTCGAATAGATCTATCATTGCTTGTACTCATTTAGCTATTCCCTAGTCAAAGAAGACAATCAATATCATTTATTTTTACCACATTGTTTAAAATATGGTCATTTTTTATTGATAGGTTAAACTTTTTCAGTTTGTGTTCTATTTTACTCACATTGCATTTACTTGATGATCCGACTGAATGCATTTATTTTGTTGATATTATATTGATGGTATTTTAAAGTGCGATTATAATACTAGTTGAATCTGATGATTTTATGCTAGTTTTCAAGGGAAGTAACTTTCTTTTCTGGCTTTTAGAGTGGCCTCCCCTTGGATTTGTTATTTCAAGCGTTTTCTAACTAATTTTGACTAAAAAGTAGGATTTATCAGGTGAGAAAGTTGTAGTGATTTGTGATCTGAAACGAACATCATTTATAAACAATTTAGTGGTGTAATAAACATTAACTGATTAATAAACTATTAACAAAAAATCCCCATCATTATCTAATTGATCTTTCTGTTTTCATTTTCAATTCTTAATCATGTAATGACATAGGAGATTGTTTGCTATGAATATAAAAAAGTGTTCTGATTTATAACTTAAGTAGCCACATTTCATTAATCATTGTACAATTGTATCACAGAAATCTGTTTAATCTTGACTGAGCTGGCGGTTGTAGTGTCTTACTGCTAGTGCTATGTAGTCATATTAAATGATTTCTACTTATAATATAGGAAGAGATGTCAATTATATTCCATGTTTATAAAAATTATGTACATGAAAATGTCGATAATTACACTAACTGTATATTGTGATGTGCGGAGCTCGTTGCCTGTAGGTGTTAGTCTAATATTGAATGTAGTTATGCTTGACTGTAGATACATCCTCCTTGTAAGATTTTGTGTAATTTTTACAACGGACCACGGCTACACGAGATTGGGAGCCGACCCTCAATTAATATATGGACCATATTCAAATACGGTGTACATTTAAGATACTGATTTTAGCAATAGTTTGTTATGTGTAAATTTATTGATAATAATACATAACGAGACGATAGCTGATCGTTAGTAAGCGAGACTTCTATACTTCTATACTCCCCGGTACAATTATGGTGTCTCAGTTTTGCCATCAGCCTATGGTCGTGGCGTACCCCATATATATGGTCGTGAGAATAGCCCCGGAAATGTGGTCACACCTTGACTGGTTAAAGATCATCGGGAAGTTGGTAAAGTCGCTTTTGAGAATAACGGCTTCATGTTTGACAAGTACATGTATTATATACAGCGTAAGCTGGGCACGGATTTGTGTCTAACCTTGTCTCACGAACATGAGGCTACCTCTTTGTTGAGGAGAAACGTATGCTGCCTTTTGTGTTCATGGTGTACCCCTTAAAAGATCTGTGTATTTTCGGAAGTCCCAATGACTGCATGTTACTTCGCCTTTTTTTTTAAAGATAAATCCCACTCGAGTTGCATTATCTCGTTCTTCAGAATGTATTGATTCGCCTTTATTCTGTCAACTAGGCGCACTTAGGGATGTCGAAATTGCTCGTAGCTGTGACACTTGTAAATTTGTGTTAAAGCCACATTTACCTGATAATATCAATGGAAAACAAAGAGTTTGTGTTGTCAAAAACCACAGTATGTGCATTTAGGGTCGATCGTTGTAGTTGATTTATTCCATGCTCTCGCAGAAAACTGTGATACATTGTGCAGATCTTTCCGACACTAAGCTTTGCATCCCAATCTAAAACCTGTTAATACTATGGATATGATACAAGACGAGTTGGTCAGGAACATAAATTATGACTACACTAGCAGAAAGCATTACGATAAGTAATGATTGGTAAGAAGTCTATGAAATGGGGCCTTTTTGCGGAAATTGTGTTCGTTTAAACTACTTTTAAATCGACGACAGTATATTGGTAAGTTAAAAGGTGAATACCGTGGTTTGATATGCACACGTTCAAAGCTTAATCAAATCTTTGTAAACCAGATCAAGACGTTTTAGGCAATGTTTATCAGGGAGGGTGAAAAACCAAGTCGATATAGCTGCTGTTTGTATAGTCAAAGCCCAAAACTAAAAGAAGTCACTAATTTCAGATTAAACACCTAATCCCGGATTTTAGATCAATTATACTAGATGAACGGTACAGTAAGTATCTGGCAAAGTATTTGAACTAAAAGTATATAATGTATCTGGAAATATTGATAAAGTTTGTATCTATGTAATGAATATCGTTGTAAATAAATTGATACATTGTGTCTAGGTTATATATACATTTCATTAATTAAGGGCATATACATGTATATTGAAAATGAAAGTGAAACTAGTTGATTTTATCATTATACACATATTAGTGTATGGTTATGTCCAGACTTGTTTCATCATAAGCGATACTTGTCCGGGCCCTAGGTAACCCGATCTGTATACGTATATACTAGATTGTCTGAAGTATTAGCACATAGCTAGTGTTATTAAAAAATCTGTAACATATCAAATCATGGTTTGTCTTTTTTTTTTCTTGTTTGGCTATATTGTATTATTTTGCACATTTAATTGCAGTCTAAAAATGTTAGCAAGGGAGGTAATTTAATCTATAAGCGGTCCTATGTGGTCACAACTCACATTCGTGATTGGGGCATTTTAATGACTACAGATTAAGGCATTCTTCGTAAAGACAAAGTCTTATTGTTTGTACGAAATTTAATGAAAGTGTGCCTTGTTTTCTTTAGAGCTTCACTGCTGTACTTTACGAGACTGCAATCCATTACGAGTCTCCTTTGGCCTTATTCATGTCAGCTTATTTCCGAAGAGATCACGTGACGCTGTGATTGGTAAAAAGATTCGGATATAGATATTTGCAAATTTATTGGCCCTATGGTTAAGGGTAGTGTGTTTGTTATGGTTATGCATGTGTCAATAATGGAATTATTGTTGGAATATAAATGATACACCCTTAAGCGTGACAAAGTCATATAGTCGACGCGTAGTGTGGGCATGATGAATATTATAAATATCCTCATGGATCCATAGAGAGGGCGCGGAGTGTGGGCATGATGAATATTATAGATATCCTGACGGAACCATAGAGTCAACGCGGATTGTGTGCATGATGAATATTATAAATGTCCTGATGGATCCATAGAGTTGACGCGGAAGGTGGGCATGATGAATATAATAAATGTCCTGATGGATCCATAGAGTGGACGCGGAAGGTGGGCATGATGAATATAATAATGTCCTGATGGATCCATAGAGTGGACGCGGAAAGTGGCCATGATGAATATTATAAATGTCCTGATGGATCCATAGAGTGGACGCGGAAGGTGGGCATGATGAATATTATAAATATCCTGACAGATCCGTAAAGTGGACGTGGAAGGTGCGCATGATGCATATTATAAATATACTGACGGGTCTATAGAGTGGACGCGGAGTGTGGGCATCATGAATAATATAAATATTCTGACAGATCCGTAGAGTCAATGCGGACTGTGGGCATGATGAATATTATAAATATCCTGACGGATCCATAGAGTGGACGGATCCATAGATTGGACGCGGAGAGTTGGCATGATGAATATAATAAATGTCCTGACGGATCCATAGAGTGGAGGCGGAAGGTGAGCATAACGAATATTATATATATCCTGAAGGATCCATAGGGTGGACGCGGAAGGTGGGCATGATAAATTAATATAAATATCCTGACGATCCATAGAGTGGACGCGGAGTGTGGGCACGATCAATATATTAAATATCCTGACGGAACCATAGAGAGGACGCCGAGTGTAGGCATAATGAATATTTTTAGTATCCTGACGGATCCATAGAGTGGACGGAGAATGTGGGCATGATGAATATTATAAATATCCTGTTGCTGCCCATTCTAATGGGGTTAAGACTAAAAATCCTTAATTATCTCCCTCTTCATATTGAAAATCTGGCTTAACTTAATCGAGATTGAAGAACATCTCCAAATAGCATTATTCCCACTGATGAGTAAACTTACAACTTCAATAAAAGATACACATGTATACATGGTAATTCAATATTTTGGTTTATTTTTTAACCACTGTAAAGAAATATTGAATCACCATGTATCAATGTGTATCTTTTATTGGAGTTGTTTACTCTTCTAAGAACATCTCCGATATAGTCCTTTTTAGCTGTTTTGTTTTTGTTTACAACCATGGATATACTCAACGATCGCCTTTCTTGAAAGTGTTTGTTAGCAAATCATTTACGTTTTGACCAAATGATTTTTTTTTTCAAATCAAATTTAATATTAAACATATGATTTGCCCCCATTTAGACTATAGGCAAGATGACACATGTTCCGAAAATAGAAAGCGAAATTCCACGTCCTAACTTCAGCTATTACAATTTTTCATAATTTTTGTACACAGTAAATTTTACACAACAATACATGCATAGGTATATTTTATGCAAGGGTCTGTAACTATTCAAAGATTTAATTGCCTGTTGCTTTTTTGTCGCATGTTGACAATTGGCAGGATGCAAGCTGATACATGGTATGTGAAAATAAAATTTGTCATGCAATACGCAATACATCAGCAATTTTTAAGATGACCTAATGCTCTCCATATAGTTAAAAAATACACTTTGAAGAATTTTTACGGAATAGTCCTCCACAAAAAAAGAATAGTTCTATATTTTAAGAAAAAATAATATCTTCCTTGACGGATTGCTGATATTTCTTGTTTTACGTTTAGTGTGTTACCTAATGGGTGCGTTGACCCAGCTTGTACCGTATTGTAATTTAACAGATTCAGGCTCATCCTCAAATTCTAATCCAGAATTTTGATTTTAGTTATCTATCTATAACTATCAAATATTTCTTACAAAGCTCTTGGTTCTTTCCCCAATTCAGCCTACAAGCGATGTATGCGTTTAACTCTGATTGGATAATGCCCATGACCTAGTTCGTCATTATCCAATCACGTATAATCAATCATGTATACTATGCAATAATTGTATGCATTGTTAATGTAAATAAACATTAATTGGATTAGAATAGTATTCAATCAATCAATCAATCCATCAATCATAACTGATTGATACGACCGATTATTGCCCCATTGAATTGAACACCGGGTTGTTACTTGGCTATGTGCTGATACTCAGCCTTTTCGAGTTTTCCCTGTTGTAACATTTTCTATACCAATTCGACAAAACTAAACAGAGCTCGTCTACTGCTTGGGTTTTGGGCTATTCTAGACATACTTCCAGTAGGGTTTTATCTTGTGCGTCGGTCAAACACCATCACTGAGGTCTTCGGTGTTATTATTGGACCATTTATATAAATATTGGTGCCTCGCAGTTCGTTTGGTGTTTGTCTAGTGTGTCGGCTACATTTTTGTATTACCTGCTTGTGAACATTCCAGATAAAGGCTGATATGGTATTTAGCTTAATACAGCCACGGAGCTATAAAGAGCTTTATAGCTACATGGTACAACATGGCCATGATATCATGAATGGTTGGGTACGAAAGAGTTTGGGTACGAAACGGCTATGGTACGAAAGAGTTTGGGTACGCAACAGTCTGGGTACGAAACGGTTCGGGTACAAAACGGTTGAATACGAAACAGTTTTGGTACGAAATGGTTTGGTAACGAAATGGGTGGGTACTAAATGGTTGAAAACGAAATGGTTTGGATACGTAATGACTGGATTTGAAACGGTTTGGATACGAAAAAGTTTGTGTAAGAAATGATTGTATTCAAAACGGCTTGAGTACGAAGTGGTTTGGATAAGAAACGGTTTGGTTACGAGAAGGCTTGGGTACGAAACGGTTTGGTTACGAGAAGGCTTGGGGAAGGAACAGTTTGTGTACGATATGACCTAATACCGCTTACGTGTAGGCCCAACCAATTAAACAACGTACAAACATGTAGGTCTACAGGGTTAACAGTTACAATCTTGGCAAATGATTCTTGTAAATAAATACTCACAAGTTTGAACTGCCTAAACATTTTAGTGAACTGTAGACAGAAAATAATTATATGTACCGGTATTTATCCTGAAAATGCTCCACTGCCTTGGATTGTTCAGCGACTCGAAGTGTCTGTTGTCAGAGGTCATTATTTCTTCTGCTTGACGGTTAGATATATGTGTATCCTACAAATGAGTAACATCTATGGAATCTATACCCTTTGAATTTGTGTGATAAAAGAGACCCCCCCCCCCCCCTCCCATAAAAAGAGGACACCATCAAATTATAAACAATAGGAAATAGTTTACAATTTTTAAATATTTTGACTATAAGGCACGTAAGACGGGCTTTTTACCAAAGGATCTACACTGTATGGGCACTGCAATTGTATCAGTCAGTACATACAGTGTGGATACAAAATGTTTAAATCTAGACATCATTCGCAATGTGTTTCTATCAACAAGTATGCATCAGTGAAACGCTTTTCTGCTATTCACCTGATGACATCAACATTCTGTAAATATTAGTAAAATGCTTTTGACTTTCGCAAAAAATATATTCTGGACTTATTGTAACGCTTACTAGGTACACCTAAAACGAATCCAGGACATTTGCCCATATGGACATTAACCCCTAGGACATTTGCCCATATGGACATTTACCTCTAGGACAATTGCCCGTATGGACAATTGCCCCTATGGACATTCGCCCCTTATAATGTATTTATAAAATTTATGTTGCATGTTCTTTTAATTATAAAGATAAGTTATTTATAGATGGACAGCTCCTAAGAGAGTAAACATTTTTCATTTTTTAAAATTATTTCATTAATAGAAGATTTTCTTTTATGTCCTGTATTTAACAAAATAATAATATGAGAATTCTAGTTAGAAGTTATTGAATTTTAAGTGTGAAAATTGTGATTCAGTTCGTTGCAAAGAAATATAAACAAATTGGCTCCCTTGTCAACCTGACCACCCTGGGCTCCCCAACCGTGATCAAACTAATAGCAGACACCCAATTTTTTCAAACGACAATGCTAAAACGAACACGTGTCCTCAAATAGTCCCCACGCTCTGACTCATAGAAGCTGGCTAACACTACACTACACCAAGCAAATGTTCATAGGGGCAAATGTCCAAAGGGGCAAATGTCCAACGGGCAAATGTCTAGTAGCAAATGTCCATAGGGGCAAATATCCAAAGGGGCAAATGTCTAGTGGCAAATGTCCATAGGGGCAAATGTCTGCGCACCACCTTAAAGATGAGTGAACTGGAGATACGGGACGGCCATAGGACCACTATTTGTTGCCCATAGCTTTGTTTTCGAGATTGCGGAATACACATATGGATGAGTACAGGTGCGAAGTCCATGAAATTAAATGTGTCAGTTTGAAATCTTATCAGCTGAGCCGTTTAAAAAAAAAAAAAAAAAAGGAGCTATATATATATATATCCATTTATCAATATCAGCTTGATGACAATGTGACACGAGTTGTCGACCTTTGTCCACAGTCTTGTTGTTCAGGAGGGGTATAAAATCTCCATAATAACATCCGTCATGTGTTCTCAGCTGGTGCAACAATTAAATAGATTTATTTTGCATTGCAAGTTTATCATTATTCATCCAAACGTTTGCAAAAGGATGTATTCTAGACTTACAGTAAGGACTTATGAAGGCAGTGATCGAATAAAGATATGTTTGAGGTATTGTTTTGAAGGAAGAACGGAAAGGATTTTTAACTTGGACCGCATGCTGAACGAAGAAATCGGACAGTCACTTGCGAGACTGCAAACCAATATTGTTTCAAAAGTGTCAAGGGTAAAACGAAAAAAGAAACCTAAGCAAAACACAGATGAGGCACAAACGTCTGCACAAGAAACCGCATACACTGGTCCTCGCATTGAGCTAGGACTGTATAGAAACGATGAAAAGCTAGAGGATACTGTTGTGAATAAAAATGGTTGGATAACTGGAACTTGTTTAAAAATCTGTGACGAATCAATACCAATAATTTTCAACCCTCCAAGTGTGAAATCTTTGAAATTAGAAGAGTGTTTTATGTCCGGCTTTCCTGTTCGTCCAATTATGGAATCTGAATACACTGACTCCTTCGATTTTGCATGGTATATACGTAAAAATATAGACAAACCAGAAAACGAACTGGTTGAAAATAAAGAAGAATGTGAAAAGACCATTCAGAGCGCAACAAACACTGTTGTAACCGAAACAAATTTAACATCAGAGTCTAACTTTCATGATCAGAAAATAGACTTAAATTGGGTCAAAGTGTGTAGTGATAATGTTTTTATACCAGATAATTCTCACATAAGCCACCATATCAAGCTAACAGTTATACCAAAGAATTCATTGATGGTTGGAGAAGAAGTTAGTTTTCAATCATCAACAGTAATTGGAGCAGAACCAGGGTTGCTTCCATTTGAGCTGCGTTGTGAACAGACCAGAGATTTATCCCCACCTGGAAGGTAAGTAACACTTTGAGACAACTCCGGATTGACCTAATCTCATCATGGTTCATCATGTCTACAAGGTTGAATGTCAGACCAACATGTTCGGTCCCAAATTATACAAGCCCTCTGGCGAAGGGCTGTTTGTTTATTAAAAAGAGTAGCAATACTGTCTTTACTTTCACTGAGGAAAACTAACTTTCCAACATTATGGAAATGCTTCACATCTTGGTTGTGCTAGTGTCAATCATTGTTGAAATATTTTTGCTGTCATATGAGTGAAATACCCTTAAGCACGGCGTAAAACACCAATCAATCCATGAATCAACCAAATTATACAAAGCCAAATTATTTGGACTAGCTTAAGTTAATACAACACACCTGGTTGCAGAAATCTGATATTATGTCTTGTGACAAACTAAAAAAAGAGAACCAGCTAAAAGTTAACATGGGTTAACATACCAGTATGATCAGTAAGATCTTTTTGTCAGCAAAGTTTTGAATTTAAGTGGTTTTTCAGGCCGAAAGCTACTAATCAATATTTTGATTTTCAGCACATTTAATAGGATGTTTGCCTTTTTAAAAAAATATCTTCTTGAATATTTGAATAATAAATTTAATACAAAACCTAGAAATTAACAAAAGAAGTTTTAAAACGGCATCTTTGAGTTTCTAAAGTTGAGGACTAACAGTTGCACAGAAATAACTTATTCTTTAGTTTCCTGCCTTTTTCCTGGATAATATTAAAAATATAGTGAGCATCGTGTTAATATAAAAATGATAAAGAAAGTCAATTTTGACAACCAAAAAATCAGATATATTTAAAAAAAAAAAATACTGTAACATAGAGTTTATGTCTTTTTGACTTGCATACAATTGATCTTGTATTTGTTTCCTTGTTTCAGTATCAGGGTGGTGAGTTATAACACATTAGCTGATATTTATGCAGACTCGGAATTCTCAAGAACAATTCTATATCCATACTGTCCTCCGTATGCTCTACATATAGACTACAGAAAACAGCTTCTTGCAAAGGAATTACACGGTATGTGCATCTACAGCTCGAAAAAATGATTAAAAACTGCTGTCAGCATTGGTGAAATCGATCCCCCAGGTCAAACTAAGGTAAACATATTTTTTTCTTTCCCTCTTTTCAAAATCAGACCAGAATGTTCCGGGATTTATTTATTTTTTAAATTTCTTTTTAAATTTTATTTCTAACCTGGGGGACGTAACCATCTAGAAGCATCCATCTAGTGGGATGCAAAAACCACAAACATACTATTCACCATCTCGTCGAAAATAAATCCATTTCAACCATTTCACAATAGGTTACCATTACCTCTTGTTGTATGCTACATGTAAAAGGTGTGAGCTCTAAAAAAAACGTCAACGAAACAACACAAATTTTTGTATTAATGTGTAGGAGTTAGATCTTTGATGGATTTCATAGATCTAGTAACAGACTGTATAAAAGAATAATGTGGTAGTTGATGAGATTTAGTGCAACACCAAGACTGACAGTAAACCTTTAACTTATAAAGGATAATAAAAAAAACTTTGCTATAATTAATAAATATATATAATTAAATTAATAATTAATTGTTTGTTTGTTTCTGTAGGCTACAATGCTGATCTGATCTGCCTTCAAGAGGTTGATCGAAAGATTTTTAATAACCACTTCAAACCTTTATTAGCTGCTGATGGTTTTGATGCAGTTCACCTGTCAAAAGCTGGTGAAATTAAAGAAGGAATGGTGACAGGTTTCAGATTATCTAAATTTAGGTGTGTATCACTATTATTATACCCTATGATTTCTAGAAGTTGGGACGATCTAGTTTTGGGACAGGCCACAGAAATAACGTCTAAGACCCCCAACACTAGAAGTTATAAGGTATTTTATTGCATACAATGGACTGGGATTGTCCCTGGTTAATACCTTAACAAGGACTTTATTGTTTTGTCATCCCACCCATATTATACTTCAGAGGCTGTCAGAAACAGACATTCCTATTATCCTGATGCTTTCAGAGCTGATCAGGATTAACAGGCTGTTATGTTGTGGTGTCTTGGTTTTGAGTATTGACTCTTCCGTATTGTCATTATTTTTTGCCATTGACAGGCCTTCTGGTCCGGTTGTTCAAAATTGTGTTAACTTTAATCCAGGTTAAAAGTTAAACCAGGCTTAAATCCATTAAGTTGGTCTTAGCTAATCCAAGTACCTAAGACCGTTGTTCAAAGTTATTTAAGACAGGTTTTAGCTGAGACCAAAGTGAACACAGATAAGACCAGTCTTATCATATCGAACATCCCACAATGCAATCTTTTTTGTTATTTCCTTGGCAACCTGGAATAACATAACATGTATAATTTGAGCTCAGCCAATTCCTCATCTCTTTCACACAAATAACATGATGTAATTGTAATCAACAGTGTTGTTATGACCACCCAAAGACAACGAGGCCTGTTTTATTGCATCACGTTTTTAGACGTCCTCAGTCATGACCTCACAGGGTTGTTCTAATTTCCTTTGTCGACCACACAAATGTGTCCACAGCTAACTTAAGACTAGTTTAAATACACCACCAGACCAGTATTAAGTTAAACTAGTCTTGATCATGATTTAAATCTGGTTTAACTTTAAGACAGTTTTGAACAACAACAGGTTAAACAGCCTATGGCTGATCTTAAAAGTTAATACACCTTTGAACAACCGGCCCCTGGTTGGAGGTGAGGGATCTAGCACACATCGAATCAGAAGACCCACAGTGAAATAAAGGGTAGTTTTCTTCACCTGTTGGGGCTGGAATTGTATACCGGTACTTGTTTGAGAGAAACAATCTTGGCATTATGACCTGTACAGTGCCCCAATCAGATAAAATATTTTTATATTAATAAGAATCTAAAATACAAATTGTGTGATTATTCTTTTCACAAAATAAACCAACAACCAAACTTACTGTTATGTGATTTCCATGTCGAATGCTGTCTTAAAACTGAAGAAAAAAAACCCCACGCTTTTTTATAGTGTCTTTCTGTTATTTTAGTCAATGTTTTAAAATGTCCTATTATCCAAACACCATGGTCTGTGAGATGCAGATTCAATAAAGTCTATCAAATAATTATATTACACAGATTACTGGGGCAGCATGATATTTGTGTATCAAAGGAGATTGAAAACAACCCTGATGAGAAAAGTTTTATGCAAAACTTATCTGATATGGAGATCTTGAAAGAAAAAATCATGAAAAAAACTACTGTTTTACAAGTAAGTTTATGGTCATGTTATGAAGCAAGTTACCACACTGTGCTTGCAATTAGTTTTCTGCTGTTGTACATTCTGTTGTCACAGGAGCTTTTTAGGCTTAGGAGAGAATTAGCATGCTGTGCTTGTCTTGAATCTTGTCAGTGCACGGTTAGGCAGGATTTCTCTGGTTGTTCTGCTGCAAAGAGGCAATAGGAAGCTGACCTGTCTGTGTTTGATGTCTTTTGTTGCTTCCTGTGATTATTCTGTCTTGTCTGTGCACACCCATTGGGCTGATGCCTCGTCAAATGAGTGAAACAACCTAAGTATCCAATCAAAAAGAAGGAAAACAACAACATGTATCTTGCTCTTCTGTGGGGCCAGTTTTATCCAGAATGGTATCTTTAATCTGTTCACACAGCAACCATCATTGTTACCACACAGTCCATCCCTTATTCAAAAACAAATATTACATTTGTGATTGATTTTAAGAAAGTTTCTTTCCGGTTTCCGCATAATTAGGCAAGGAACAGTGTGAAGTGGACAATCTACCGACATATAAGTGAAATACCCTTGAACCACGTTAAACCCCAATCAAACAAACCTTATTTATGTGAATCTTTATTTATGACAATCCTTATTTATGTCATTTTTATACACCCCTCATTTGGGGGTTTTGGGGTTGTCTGTCCGCTTTTTGGTTTCTGGACATTAACTTGATAACGGCTTATTGAATTCGAATCAAACTTAGTGTGTTTCTTCCATGTGACAAGATGTCGCTTGCGATTGATTTTGGCATGTCGGACTACGGGTGGTGCCCCCAGGTAGCAAGGTCTAGATTTTCGTCCTGTATATTAATTTGTAAACTTCTTGTGCAATTCAAATCAAACTTAGTATGAGTGTTCCATGTGACAAGACATCACTTGGGATGGATTTTAACTTTTGTCAACCTAATTGTTGCGCCACCTGTTGGTCTAAATTTGGTTTCTGTATGTTTACTTAAAAACTTCCAATGGAATTCGAATCAAACCTTTATATGATTGTGCCATGTGGAAAACAGTCACGTGGGATTAATTTTGTTTTTTTTGGACTATAGGTGGTGCCACCTGGTGGCAAAGTCTAAAATTTGGTTCTGTATTTTAATTTCAAAACTTCTTGTGGAATTCGAATCAAACTTAGTTGGTATGAGTGTTCCCTCAGACAGTTAAGATATTCCACATGTCAAGACGCGGTGTAGGATTTTGTTTGGTGTATTTTTTGTCTAGACATGCTGTCACCTTGTGGATACTATTCAAACCCGATTTCAATATTCCATGCGACAAGATTTCTTCAGGCGTATTTTGTGACGCACTTCAGCTCTTGTTATAAATGTCCTTTAAAAATCCTTATTCATGTCCGCTTTTCAAGGTGACTGTACTGGAGTCATTAGACAAACCAGGGGAGATAATCTGTGTTGGGAACACTCACCTGTATTTCCGTCCTACAGCCAATCATATCAGGTTAATGCAAGTCATTACCTGTATTCAACACCTGGAGAGAATCGTTAAGAACTATCAATCACAGGTAAGGTATACAAAATATTGACAGTAAGCAGTAATATTTTTCCAAAATGAAATAAATTGAAATGTCTGAAGTTTATAAAATGCAAAAATTCTAAATTGCTAGAAATTATTATTTTTTACAGTAGTATAATAGTATTTGTTATTTCATGCAGTACATATGTAATGATATGATAAAGTGAGCTTTTCAATGTTTTCCAATACCAATACTGCCTTTAAGTACTGTCCCATTCCCAGTATGCTTACTTTGACATCAAACTTTGAAGTAAGGGTATATTTTGCTTCCCCTGCATTCAGCTCTTACAGCTGAAAGAAACTGTTATAATTGCTAAGCTAATATGTCTTTATCATTTTTGTGTTTGTGTATTTTAGGAGAAAAGGGTATCGTTGATTTTCTGTGGTGATTTTAACAGCAGTCCTCAGTTTGGTGTCAATGAATTTTTGACGACTGGACAGATACCCCCTGACCATAATGACTGGAGGAGTGGTAAGAGTAACTACTATATAAAGTCAGTGTGTCAACCATCTAAACTTACATCGATGTGCTGCTCAGACAGAGGCTTAGCCAGAACTCAGAAGTATGGTGTCCACAATGGTCATGTTGCTTTTTTTGCAAGTGAATAGGTGTTTCCCTATCTCTTGCATGTCAAAACATGGTGTCCAAATGAGGCAATTGTTCACTTCATGGTGTACATTCAGACTGGTGAACACCCCTCTGGCTAAGCCCTTGCGCTCAGGGATTTGATTCCCTCTATCAACCCACAGGTATATGAGTGATTCACAAGATGTGGCCCTGGAAATCATAGGGGTCGATTTTTGTGGCGTTTCTTCTCAGTTTTCCACTATATTTAAACAAGAAACAGTGTGAAATGGACAATCAGTCTGGGTTTTGTAGTTTTATATTCCACACACAATGAGGAACTTACAAAACGTTTGCAATAAAAAAACCAATACAATGCAAGACACCTGCATTCCTAACGTATTTTTTTTTTTTATTCTTAAAAAAATGTATGGAGCCCTCTTCAATATAGTAATTGTAATAATACAAATCCAACTTTATATACACCAATGGCGATGTGTTTTCTTGTAGAAGTGCCCTCTTATTTTCTGGGCCAGCCATGTTGTCTTTACTAGAGCACACCTGTAACATAAATCAAGTAGTCCTGACTGCGACAACTGACAATAGTCAGTCAACCAATAGTATTAATTTATAAATTTAGTTTTCAACATTTAATACATGTTTTATTTGTATAAATCTTTAAATTGGCATTTTTGTTTTTTTTATATTTTTGAAATAGGTGGAGAGGAAGAAACAATGAAGCTTAAAGAAGGGTTCCATCACTGCTTTACTCTAGAAAGTGGGTGTGGCTTACCACCTTTCACAAACTTTGTGGGAGGGTTCTGTGGAACTTTAGACTACATTTATGTAGATAATTCTACTTTCCGTGTGAAGTTTGTTGTGCCAAATCCCAGTGAAGAAGAGGTTACTCAAAACACTGCTCTTCCCAGTATTGGTTTCCCATCTGATCATATAGCACAGATTTGTGAAATAGAATTTCAATAAAGTACTGATTTTTCTCAGTGCTTGTTTCCCATCCTAACGTTTTAAGATGGATTGACAGATATTGTCAAAAGAAAGAATATTTATTGCTTATATTATTTGCAGTAATTTGAAATTGGGATTGAAATGATTGAGATGAGATATATGTCCAACTATTGTGATTTTTGAGGAAAAAAATGTGTTCTTTGAATGGAATTTCCCCAGTTTGTTTACCAAAGTTATTCCCCTTAAGTTGCAAAAGTCGCTATTTTGTGGGATTATTTCACAAAAAGTTGCAAAGTGAAGACAAGAGTATTTTTCCTATCGGTTTAGTGCCCAGGGCCTTGACATAAGGGTTAGCTTTTCCGCTTACTAATGAGACTTCAATGTCTCATCCATGGGTTTGAGTCCACCTGTAGACTATGAGGTACAAGGTTTCCTTCTGATTTGTAATAAAGCAAGATAAAGTGTATAGTGGACAATCCATCTTATAAACACCCTTGAATATGACGTTAAACAAACAATCTAAAGAGTTATTGGTGCTGTGGCGTTTGTAGCATAGCAATACTGGAGGAAAATTAACTTTCCAACATAATGGAAATGCTTCACATCTTGGTTGGAAAACACCACTGTCATATAAGTGAAATACCCGTAAGCACCACATAAGACACCAATCAAACAATCAATCCAAAAGGAATTGCATTGATCTGCAGCTGTATCATAGTATGCCATTATGGCATAGTCTGGGTGTATTTATATAGCTGTTATTTGCCTGCCAACACTTGCATAATTTTTGGTACTTGACCGAATATCAATCACTACACTAGATGGTTTTGGTTTATAACCAAGGGGTCTATAGGCAATGCCTCTCTGGCCTAGGGTAGTTTGCTTAAAGAGTAGCAAAACTGTCTGTACCTGTTTGGAAAAATGAAGTTCCTAACATTATGGAAATCAAATCCTTCACATATAGCTTGTGCTAGAGTCAATAATTGTTGGAAAACACGGCTGTCAAATATGTGAAATACCCTTAAGCCAATGTAAAAAAACGCCAAACGGTAAATCCATACGCAATGACATGGACCTAAGACATTGATGGTTTAAATCGAATGTGATGTACCAGTAGCTTGTCAGCAGCAATACAATACTTACTTTGTTCTTTTAGATGAAGTACATTGTTAGATTTGTGAAATTGAAAAATATCTTTGTTGGGAACCAATCAAAGTTTGTAGAAAGATTGAGACCAGAAAAAAGCTTACAGAGAATTTTAATTGGATTTTTAAAAGACTATAATAAGCCTTGTGGCAATCTTCGATAAATGGACATTCGTTTATTATGAGGGGATTTGTATTTGCCATCAGATCACTAATATTATTTCCGTTTTGTCCTGGTAGAATATAAAGTTATTTAAATAAAAAGTGATTTTTATCAGTTTTTGGGTTTTTAACAGATTTTTTTAACAGACATTGCGGGTTTGAGTACAGGATTTTGGTCAGTGTATGTGTGATATAGAGAAGGTCAATTTGATGCATGTCGGCTGATGCGTTATGTGGTTGTGCTTACATTCTGAAATTGGACCTCAGATGACCTCTCTCGTTTGGTTTTTGGGCAGTATCTCAGATATTCGCCATCATCATTTATCAAGCTTCGACAATGAGTCCGGGAAATGTTTATTACGGGTAACGAAAGCGTAGGAGTGAGTTTCAAGACGAAACGTTATCATAACAGCTTATGGGAAATTAATTGTGTGATCTGTGACCATATTGTCGATAATTAGTGATAGTATACAAGAGCCTCATTGTCGCGCAGGTGCTCGCTCATAAAGGGAACTTATACAGAAAGAGAACGCTTTTGATTAATCCCTACCAGTATCGACAGAGTGTAGCCAACAACAAAAAATGATATAATAAATAAAAATATTAGCATAATTTCTGTACATTTATGGACCTTCAGTTTAAAACATAAAGTCAAAGGTTTACAATTAGAAAAAACATGTCCGACTTTTTGAACTGAGCGGAAATAACGGGTGACGTGATAGGTTGCAGTTTCGCGACGCATCGGAAATATTAGAAATGCTACTCGGCGTCCGGTCGTCTTTTCGTTAGTATGTCCGTCTGTCACAAATGTGTGTGAACACGCTATCTTGAAAAACATTCACCGATTAACTTCAAACTTAGTATGTATCTTCCTCTTGTTAAGCTAACGGATGGTATTGCATTTCACCAAAATCCGTTAAACGAAATGGCCGTTATATCGTCATTTTAGCATATTATTGCCCGTTTGGGTTGTGGACGCGATAAGTAGAGAATAATTTCACCGATAAACGTCAAACTTAGCATGTAGCTTCCTCCTGTTAAGATGACGGATGGTATTGCATTTCACAAAATTCGTTAAACGAAATGGCCATTACATTATTTTAGCATATTCATGTCTGTATAGGTTTTGTGAATATGGTAGGTATAGAGAAAAAAATTCAAGGATTAACTTCAAACCCTGGTATGTAGCTTTCTCTTGTTAAGATGGGTTAGGTTTCACCAAAGTCCGTAAAACAAAATGGCCGTTATTACATAATTTTAGAAGATTCATGCCTGTTGTTTGTGAACGCAATAAGTAGAGAATAAATTCACGGATTAACTTTTAACTTTGAATATAGCTTTCTGCTTTTAAGACAATGAATCAGACTGAATTTCAACAAGTTCCGTTTAACAGGATGGCCGCCATTGCATTATTTTACAATATTCATTACTGTATATGTTGTGAACACTTTTTAACTCCAACAAATTCACAGATTAACTTGAAATTTGAAATATAGTCTTATCTTATTAAGACAACAGATGGGATTGAATTTCAGCATACTCCGAAAACGGTGATTTGACTGGGATTATGAGCATATATTTTCAACAGCAAAAAGGATCTAGTGGACCTGCTAGCTAGCTACTCAACTGGTTTCTAATAAATTTAGTAGAACGGTCAAAATTGCCCCAAAAATGGACATAATAATTTCTGCCTTTGTACCCACGATTGTATATCGGGTTTCATTTTTTGTTATGTGCAAACTTTTGTCTCTATGTTATGAACTTAGGGTCCACTTTAAACATGAGGGACCTTGTTTATTTGTGGACTTCATTTTATTAATGTTGCTTTATGGATTTATCAATAGCCCTTTATCTGCCATAGACTACTTCAGTGCTTGTATCTTCAAGTATAATTATGTAATCTTGGTATTTTAACATCCGGGATATTCTCATTGTGAATTGTAAAAGATAAAGCTATATTATTCACGCCAACACAAGATAAAAAGCCTGGAGCTCTTGCGGATATTGTGCTAGTAAATAAACTTTTATATAAAAGTGAAACTCAAATTATTTGTGGCCGTGGCTCAGTGGTAGCGAGTGCGCTTCATAAACTGAACCTGCTTCGATTTACCGTTCACGGGGTGGAGTCCGCCTGTCTACCTTCAGGTATATGAGCGAGCCATATGTTGTGGCTCCGGCAATCGCGGGGGTGGTTTTTACGAGGTTTCCTCCAGATTTTCCACCGTTATAAGGTTGTGTGAAGTGGACAATCCGTCGCCATAGGCCCATATAAGTGAAATACC
Source organism: Mopalia muscosa (assembly GCA_031763545.1). Lineage (NCBI taxonomy): Eukaryota > Metazoa > Mollusca > Polyplacophora > Chitonida > Mopaliidae > Mopalia > Mopalia muscosa. The sequence goes on along the minus strand of JARFOD010148245.1, from coordinate 2,566 downwards.
CTTGAATACGACGTTAAACACCAATCAAACAAAACAAACAATAAAATTATTTGTTGGTGCTTAAAAAGGTGAAATTGTAATGTAGGTCGACATAAAATTGAAATGTTTTAATCAAATAAGAATGATTAAGCCTTTTAGTGTCTTTATATTTTGTTTGTTTGTTTCAAAAATGGAATTATATTTAAATAACGCTGAATTACATCATAACATAGTGCCGCGGTGTATTTATAAAGCGGCCTGACTGCAACTGCACAATTTTCGTCGTTTTATAGCGAATATCATTACATTAATATGGTCCTGGTTTATGACCAAGCGAGCTGTACGTAAGTCATGCAGGTTGGACGGCTGGCGAATAAAATGGCTGGGACCATTAAAACCGTATATAATACGTTTTAAGCAGAAAGTGCCATTGAAACTCGACTTCGCACAACCGTGTTCTTCGTTTTTTGCTTGCTTTTTCCGCTTTATTTAGCACCTGTCTGGGTTTTTATAAAGCGAAGGACGGCAACAGACGGTAATATTAACGGTGTAGGGAATAGCTATAGCCTTCAGTGAAACAGCGATCCTATCAACCATATTTAATTTGTTTTAAGCAAATCCTTGCCTATTCTCACAAAGATTATTATGGGAACGTGATTATATAGGCTACACGTGTATTTGTGTTTTATTATATATAAAGTTTTATAAAAACAGAACTTCATGGAGTCCAGTTTTTCATTTTCTGTTGACTGTCTTCGCTTTATAAACGCCTTTGTGGGTTTGATAAAGCGAAGAACGAAAATTTACTGCTATCTCAAAGGTGTATAGGGACAAGCTAACCTGAAGCATACCAATCACAGAAGGTATGCTTAATGTCAAATCTGACCAAATCTAGCAAAATCTCGTGACACTTCTATGAGAATGTGATTATACAAAAACGTGTTATTATGTACTAATTTATTAAAAGTTCCATCGAAATCGGACTTAATGGAACCGACTTCTTCTTTTTTGTGGTTGACTATTTTCGCTTAATACATTCCTTTGTAAGTGTTTGTAAAGAAGGAAAACCTACCAAGCAAATAAAAGCATATCGCCTTTGTCCGAATATTATGGTACCGGTACATGTATATCAATAACAACATCAGCTTTGCAGCTTATTCCTGATAGTCTCTTACAGTGGTGGGATGAAATCCAGGTGTCCTTCAATGCAGTATATACTGTAACTAAGGGTATAGTATACGGCTCTCCTATATTTCACGGAAGGAATAGTTTAAGAACTCGTCCAGCCAAGCTCCGTAAATTTTTTGCCTGACAAGAATCAATACCTAATCACTACCCTGGAAAATCGTACTGGGTTATGATTTTGGAAATTTGATTGTATTAAAAGTTACCCAGAATGCAGCCTCCAGGTGTACATTATAGCCACATATTTGTAGAATAATAAGCCTTCATCTGCACAAATGTGAGGGCAATACCACTCTGTTGCAATATCAAATGTAACCGCTTAATTGTAAGGTGCGTGTAGAACTTGCAGAACAAGATTTGCGTGTTATATTCCTCTTGGGTTGTGTCGCTATCATATAGCTAAACTTTTTTAAGAATGAAAAAGGTGAACGATTAAAAAATTTAAATCGAAGGTTAGCATTGTAAAAAAAGCTACGGGAAATCCGGAGCATTCATGTCCACACACTGTCTCAATCTACCCATGCTTGCCTTGGTTTATGTGGACTTTTGTAGTTAAAAGAGAGATACATGATGAACGCAACTTTAGGTAAGTCATGTCACTGGTTTAATACTCACGTAGTTTACAAATCTTCTCCTAAACATAATGCAATGTGGTTTAATACTCACATATTTTACATATTTTCTCCTAAACTTAATGCAGTGTGGTATAATACTCACATAGTTTACAAATCTTCCCCTAGACCTAATGCAGTGTGGTTTAAAACATCTGCAACTGATGATCATCATGTTTAAATGTGTTTAAGGCTGGATATTTATAATTATCTCCCTCGGAATATAATTTTGATTCTTGATACACAAAAAAACAATTTCATTTTAATAAATCGGCTATCAAAATAAAAAAAAGTTGCAGAACCGTTTACTTGTATAGTTGCGGAAGGCATTAGAGTGTATTGAACTGTGATTTCGAAACGTGGTACCGTATACCTCATAACTTGTAAGAATTGTCTGAAACAGTGTGTTGGTGAAGAAAACAACAAAAACTCCAATTAGACCTAATATCTATTTGGGTACCGTTTGGTTAAAACTCATATCCATTTGATCATTTGGTTAAACATTTGGAAAGCATGCCGATTAAACTAGCACGAATTCTTCAATATATTAGGGGTGCAAACAGAAACGTTTAGAAAGCCTATTCGATTAAAACTCTTAAAAATTTGTATCGCTGGCGCTGGGTTTCAATTGGGAACCAAATAAAGAGTATAAACCAGAAATAATTTCTTTTGGGCTCATAGTTTAGATGAGGTTAAATATTATTAGTGAAAAACTGACACAAACTCATCTGAGTATGGTTGACAAAGGCCACATGCGTGACAATTTATTTTTGTAATGACAGTTCAGAAAA
>JARFOD010148234.1:0-12663 GCA_031763545.1 Mopalia muscosa | reverse complement strand
ATAAAGATTGGCCTTATAGTTTTAGAGTTCTGCTCTGGAAACGGATCAGTAGGCTCCGGACGGACGGACAGACAGACGGACGGACGGACGGACGCTGATCATACCATAATACGACCGATTTTCATCGGGCGTATAAAAAGTATATCTTGTAGAAAAATTATAAAATCTTACCAATGAATGTCTGACCAAGTGGAACAGGACGAAAACGACCATCGAAAAAGAATAGACCAAGGTAGTTATTGACATTGAGAAACTGAGCTACATCCTCGTAGTTAGGTAAGGTAGCAGACAAGCCCACAATCCTGATCATACTCTGTGAAGACTCCACCTAATTATAAACAAGGAACAACTCAGTAACTGCTTCACCATATACAGGCATCATTTTTGTATAAAATATTTTTATTTTATTTATTGCAGATCTGAAGCAAGACAATATAGTGCATTGTCGTTGAGCTGAATTCCATAAAGGCCTATGCTTGAAATACAGCAGATTTTGTTTTAAAAAAATTGGTTTACATGGGGACAATACACCTAAAAACGTCAGAATTGGTTGATTTTTTGTTGTTAGGGTAAACTTGAAATTCCCTAGGTCTACAAAAATTCATACAATGACAAGGTTAAGCAGGACAACTGCAGAGTGCCCACCAGCGTATCAGGCAACAGGCAACAATAGCCTGAACAGTGTTCAACACTGGCTTTCGTTTTAGGTATATATGCTTTATATATACCACCATCATACTGGTGGGCCAATTTTTAATATTGACCATCACAAAAGCCAGAGTAAACAGGATTCTTTTTTTGTCATTTTTGCCGGATTGACCAAAAAAATCTTCGAAAAATCTAAAGATTTTATAATACATCCCTGATTAATCTTTCCTAGCTTTCTGGCTAAGGGCAGTTTGTTTGTAGAGTACATGTATCCATGCTAATTTCCATTTTTATCAAAATAGTTCACGGTTTTTGGTTGTGCTGGTGTCAAGTATTGTTGGAACACACTGCTGTGATATAAGTGAAATACCCTTGAGCACATGCAGTGTAAAACACCAAGCCAACAATCAAACCAACTTTATCCCAGATGAATTACTATAAACCTCCTATCTATTCACTGATCACTGCCACTCACATACAACAACAACACGCGGTAATTTCTTGGCATGACATAGACTCATTGGCCTGAGCAGTGTACAAGCTCGATCTCTAAAGCGGGAAGCACAATCAAACTGGCCAGAGAAATAAATAGGTTACCATTAAATTTGGTTTTTTTTAACAGTAGGCCTAGTACCTGTGAAAAATTAAGGCAATCTTACTTCAATCTAACTCACTCTGCTTTCGCATAAAGTCACAGCTAGTATCATAAAGTTAAAACTGACTTTAGAGACGTTACTTAGAATGTACTTTTAGACGATAAATCTATCTCACAAATGGTAACCAATGAAGGAAGTGACAAAGAAGTCATAATGGTCAAATTCATAGCTGAAGCTTTTCACCACATACTATATTAATTTGTTTGTTTCTTTGTTTGTTAGGGGTCAACCCTTTCACTGCTGGGCCACAAAATGTATTGAAACCCATTCCTTGCTGTACCCAAATCACACAAAAAGTGATAATTTAATGAGTAACGTTGATGTAAAAATGAACTATGAGTAATTGGAAATAGAGCATTAGTGTACAGAAGTTGTTCGGCATAGTAAGGACTTTCAGATTAAGCAAACTTTAATCATGGAAATCATGTTAATTAGGTAATTAATGGTAATTAACAAAACAAACGAGTAAAAAAAATCCTTTTTATTAATAAAATTTGTTCTTTTTTGGGAAAAACATGTAATATGAAACTTCACCAATAAATGATTCTTCCATTTATGTTATTTTCATCTCAGCTATTTTCATCAGTAAGTTCCTAATTCCGAAAATCTCCTCCTGCAACAAATCATCTGATCGTCTGACAAGTGCAGGTGCCATAATTATGTAAATGTAAACAAAACTTTCAGATCGATAGTTCCGACTAACTATAATAAGAAACCTGCATCAAATCACATGTAAATGGTGACCATGAGAAGTAAACAAACCAGCAGTCCTTAGTATAGCAACTGGTTCATGTGCTGATCTTTTAGCCAACTTTCCATGTACATGACCACAGAATAGGAAATAGTTTATGGTGCCGATTGGCATACAATTGCAGTGAAAGGGTTAAACATGTTGCTGGGGTCGACAAAGGGACTCAATATCATGAGCAGCATGTATACCTGTCTGAGTGTTCTGGCTACAAGGCTCTCGATGACGGCTCCTCTATCATCATGTAACAGATGAACCTCATCTATGATGAGAAGCTTCACCAGCTGAGATAAAGCAACATCTCCTGTACTCTTCCTAGTCACAACATCCCATTTCTCTGGGGTGGTCACCAACATCTACAATGTATCAAAACCACAGAAAAAACATTCTTAGTTTGAAAAGATTCTAGTCTAGATAATTTGGCAGGTTGACCCCACTCCAAGAATCAAACCCACACCACAGATTCAGCCATCAAATCACCAGGAGTAAATGCCAGCTATCTGGGACTCGTTCTACAAAGCTGTCGCAAACCTGTCATGATATCATCAAAAATTCATGGTTCAGATAGTTAATTATACCATTTGGATTAATACATTAAAAGTTAGAAATTCAGATCATAACGGTATTCTACAGCTTGTAAAGCATATAAAACCCCAGTATTGTCATCTGAATATGTTTTTCGTTTTGGTTTTCCATTTTTCTACTTCTATTAAGTACATATCGAAATTAGACCATTACTTTTTTTTCACTTATGGGTCTTGAACTTGTAAACCTTATAACCGTTTCAGTGGTTATAACATCTAGTTATTTTTCAAATATTTTTTTGAAATGCAAAGGAGATCGAGAATGGGTATCCGCATGAGGGAAATTAATCAGATTGCCAATCCTAGTGTGAACATATTTTTTCATTCTTTTGAAATACAGACCAAAATGTTCTGCTTTTTATAAATTAATTCCTGACCTGGGGGCATAACCATCTAGAAGAGTCCCTCTAGTGGATGTTGCACTATGACAAACAAGAATTTGGTGAAATACAATAATGAAGTCATTTCAACAGAAGGCACCTTCCTGTATTATATTTATCCATTATAGCCTTACAGAACTACTTACCTGTGTTTTAAGAATCTCTGCCTTAGAGAGTTGCATATCACCAGTTAATTCCTTCACACTGATACCCAATGGTTCCAATCTCTTCCCAAAGTTTCTCACCATCTCCGCAGCCAGGGCTTTCATTGGAGCCACATAGATAACCTAAGGTCGAAGCCATATAAAAATATAAGATAGTTAGTTAAAACGCTTACATTATTATCAAATATATTCATTTCTATATTATGCTTCAGTTTCTTAAGTTTTAGTGCATGATCATTTCTTTAAATTTTATTTGAGCCTTTTTTATATAGAGGAGGTGGGGAAGCTTGCACAAGGTAGAGATTCAATTGGCACAGAGATGTTGTAAGAGTCAAACATACACCCCTCATTCCACTTAAACTAAAATGGGCAGCTTGGGGTGATCTCTTTCTGTTGACAACAATGTTCAATCGATGCTATTAACTTGCAGCAATAGATAACATGCAGCCCATAGCATGCAGACAGGACCCCAGGCTATGTAGGCTGTACACAGCCAATGCTACAGCTGCTGCAATGACTTAGAAAGCGTCAATGAAACTGCACACATTTTCCTGATTTTTTTCCCAAGATAACACTAACAAAGTTTTAAGACCAAAGCACAGGGCTCAAAAGGAACAATAGCCTTTCTAAAATTCAATAGTGCAATCTCATTGTTGTTTAGATATATTTCATGTGTGTAGCAATAGTGTGCTCTTTCATTGGAAAAGTTAGTCTGTTGGTGTTTATTTCACATTAAAGCAAATGAGAAATAAATTATTAATTGACAGGTATATGGTATGTTTCAAATTGAGCTGTCCAGCTGTTTGGGCATTCAACTCGTGAGCCAAAGTTAGATTCTGACTTGGACTAACATGGTGATGGTAGACCATACCGCCCACAGCCTGCACGCAAGAGTCCAAACAGTATTATTATTTGACACACATAATATGTCTATAAAGATGAACTCTGTGACTTTCGCCATTGGTGATTTGTTAAAACATCTAGACCAGGTCATCATTTATCTAAGGTCATTTATAAGGCACATGCTCCAGATTGTCGCTTGTGTGTATTGACTGTACTTAATGAATATTTAAATAGAACAAAAAGACAGACGTCAATCTTATTACATGTATCAGTTATTATTATGTTACATAAAGCCCTATAGACCTGCATCCAAAAGCACTGTATCCAGATGGATTAAATGTGTTTTGGATAAATCCGGTATTGATACGAACATTTATAAGCCTCATAGTGGCAGATCAGCATCAACTAATGTGACAGCACGAAAGTCGATTCCTGTGGATTCTATATTGTAAACAGCAGGCTGGTCTCAATTATCTACAAACCCGTCTGTAACGACAGGGAATTTGGACAGGCAGGGATACAGGGGAGATAAATTTTATAAAATTTGTCTAACAGTCTGGCTAGGCATCTAAATTTAAACTCTAAATGAAGGATTTAATAAGCTAATGAAATTGTATTAATTTCTGTGTTTAAAGATTTCCTTTAAATAAATTCACAATATTTGAGGTTTATTTGGAGTATATAGTATTCGGTATGCAACCGGTATATCTGATTCATTGACATAAATAGTTTCATTATTGTTTTTTTCTTGCGAGTGGTCACCTCTTTGAACATCTCACAGGATCTCATTGCTTACGTCAGCAGTATGACTGGATTGGAAGATTAAACAAGACCAAACAGGTTGCTGTTTGATTGGAATCTCGTCATACTGCAGACTAAGCAAGAGATTACGTGCCTTCCCCTTTCAGGGTTCCCTCCCTTTAATCATAGATTCAATAGCAGGTTTGTTGGTGATCACAGATTTTTGAAGTATGAATTCTTGGTATGCTCGCGCATCTCACATAATCTCTTGCTTAGTCTGATCAAACAGCAACCTGTTTGATCTTGTTTAATCTTCCAATGATTTTCTATCATTGTCTTGATACAACCAGATACCTGTTAGTCTTGTGGACAAATTGATACATCTTGTACTACTACACATTTTTAAATTCAGGATAGGAGAGTGGGTTAGGAAGAGTTTAATTTGTATATCAGGACTGGAAGACTTTCATTCTTTGTCTCCCCCTGAATTCAACAGGGCTAATAACAACTGGACTTACCTTGAATTCATCTTTTTTAATAACACCTTGAGAGATATGTTGTTTGATCTCATGAAGTATGGTCAACATAGCGATGTTTGTTTTACCAGCACCAGTTGGAGCACAGATCAGTAGATTCTGATTAGTTGTATATGCAGCTTCAAACACCACAGATTGTATACGATTCAAAGATTTTGTAGCCCGGAAGGCTAGTTGTCCAATCTGTTGAAAACAATTTAAAAACAACTTATGTTATCATCACAAATGCGATTTACATGTTTTTACTTATGATTATTAGGGGTTCCAGCATTTAACTGGAAGCCCCATTGTTTTGGTTCGGTTTATTTGTCACTGTTATGATTATTCATTTTCTTCTTTACTTTCTTTTGTGTACTTCTTATGTGCTCTTGATAGAATAAATGACTACAGCTAGAGGCATCAACATTTCTACAAAGGCTTCGAATTTTGTTAGGTCACTTCACTCTGTTTAACTAGCGAGTAGTGAAAACCTTGATTTGGAAACTCTTCACGAATGCCTCGTGCAATTATACTGAAATTTGGCAGTCTTCAAGACCTCTAATGGTGCCACAGGGATGATCACAGAAATCACAGACATGCACTGATGACACCTTACACTTAAGTTGACTTTGCAAAACCCTTTCGAGTAATAAAGTCAACAATAAAAACTTAAACTATCTAATTTTTGTTCAAATTTTGGATTAAGTTTGTAGAGTGATTTATACCTGGGGAAATATGTTTCCTAATTCTATTCACACAGATAACTAGAGAAACTTTTGTGACAAAGCAACCATTTTGATCATACAGCGAGTTATAGATACAGAGAATTTGAGAATTCATAGATCTATTTTTACAGGATCATTATTAAACAATTCTGATAAAATTGAAATGGAGAATATTCATTTTCTCATTTCTTCAAATAAGTTTTTGGAACTAAATATTTGTGTGATACTCTAGATATTATAAAAAATATGAAGTAAATAATGTGTAAGGCTACAAACGTGAAATATTAATTGCTTTTACTGGTAAAGTATATAACGTACAGTCAATCTGATGTAGCTGTCATATTAAAAACACCACTTCAAGGAATAATAACACAAGGTGGCACCTTTAAGGCTAACTTAGTTTATTGGATACGAGCTTGCACAGATAGTGGATATCTGCTTCAAGGAAGTTTCAGATTTTATTTAAATGCATATATTACATCAAACAGCAAACCATGTTGAAAGGTTGAATAAGTTATTTAAAAATGAATTTCTTTCTGATGATTTATCGAAGAAAGGTAAACTTGTAATATATGTCTAGTTACTGTTCACAGTAAGCTTGACTTAATGTCATAAATATTAAACATATCTATGTTCCGTAAAACTGTTTGCTTTCTTGGTCGGTAAGTGATTTGTGGCAAATATTCACCATCCACCAACAATTAACTTGGAATTATGTATCTACATAGTAATTCTTTAAACATTATTTAAACTATTTGTCAGTAGTATGCTGTAGCATGTAAGACTTGGTAAACTACAACTGTGTCAGGTCTTCATGTAAACAGACAAAGTCTTTTTCTTGGCAAGCGATGGAGATCCCTTTCCTGGGAGCCTCAGTAGCCCAGTGAGTCAGTGTTGATCCTGATACCTGTCAGGGATTGATAAAAGGCACTGTGATGGGCCAAATATAAGCCCCTCAAATTCACTGAAAACTCAATTTTTAATATTTCTATTTTCAACTATGAACAGTGAATATTTTATAGCAATTCGTTTTCAAACAGACCTTTTATTTAATACACCATTAGTGTAACCCCGATAAAAAACCCTCATTTTCTATCTCTATATTTCAGCACTTTATTTTGCCATCATCAGTGGCCTGTGGCTCAGAAGAGTATTAGCCGCTAACAATAGATTTAATCGCTTATACAGGGTTAGAGATAGACCTTCAACATGGCGTGATGTCATCTAGTAGAGGATTAAATTTAATAGTGCTTCGAGCAACTGGCCCCAGGAGTGAATTGGTGACAGGTTTTCTTTCTATATATACAGTGCAAATTGGTTATATAATACCAATACCTATGAGTTGTGGTTATACCAACTTGTACTGAAATATGGAGATAGGAAATGAGTTTGACTTTTTGGGGGGTAACACTTCTTGTGTTTTATACGGAATTGATCAGTGGAACTCAAGGCTTTTATTCAAAATATGTAGGATTTTCATAACATCAAACAGGTGTTGAATTAGTATTTTATCAATAATAAAATTTTTACGGAAGGTACTCAAACAAATGACTTTTATCAATACCAGCATTTATGTACCTGTATAGTGAAAAAATTTACTCAAGAGTGTTTTACCTCATCTAGCATTGTAATAGGAACAAGATTTTTGCCAATATTAGCTGGAGCTGGTTCATTGGGTGGAATGTTCACTTCTTCATACTCTTTCTCATTCATACGTTCAAACCCCATTGGTAACACCATCTGAATAAGAAACATGCACCTTTAATGATAAACTGTTTGTTTGTTTGATTAAGGTTTAACGCAGCAATTGTATTCCTGAAATTTATGTAGATAAGTCCCGGTTGGGTACTTTATTGTGCTGTGACGAAATTCTCTTTTCGATCTCGATTGCAAGACGTTTAAGGAATCAAAGTTGGAAAATGTTTAATATTTTAACCTGGCATTATTTTTCTTCACACATGTCATGGATTAAATGACATTTGGTGATAAAACTTGATTTGCAACTAAATTTCAACAGGAGTTTTTCTTGAAAGACATATTGAAATTGAAAAGCTTATTATTATGGCATTCAAACAAATTTTTGAAAGACATATTGAAATCGTTCGGATTATTAGTATTATTCTTCTCTCTAATTAACTCAAAAATGAAGTAAGAAATAAGTAAAATACTAACACGATGTAATCAAAAACTAAATTCACTTGAAAATGGCATCGAGATAATTCTGAAGTTTGACGTCATTTTTCGGCCATTTTGATTTTCTATCTTTTCAAAATTTGAGTAAATGCTTAAAAACAAGTGAATGAACAGCTTTGAAATTTAATACGCATATAGCCAATAACAAATGAGCAATAGTTTGAAAAGGTTATTTCGACCACCTCATTAGTATCATATATATAGGTAGGTTAAATACATCACGTGATCACTATTTTTGGACTTCCGGTTCTTGGCGTATATCGTTAAACGCGGATTTACTTCAAGAGTACGAATCAGGTAGGCCTATTCGCCTGAGTCATTTCCGGTCAAAGTTAGCAAAAGTGACGTTTTCAACAGTCTTTGGAAAGAAAACGGTTTGTCACAGTATATTTAAATTTACATAGTTATATCCCTATTTATGTACTTTAATGCTCAGTGATCAAACTCACTTTCCTATTTTAATCTCAAGAATTATAAAGCATTAAATTTGAAAACAGTTCAAAAGTTGAAGTTGCGATTTTACTCATATTTTAAAAACATTGCATTATTCATCTTTAAAAATTTCAAAGATTGAATTGGGCATATGTCTAGATTTTTGACGATTTACATTAATGTCATAATTCATTTACATCGAAAGTAAGAGGCCGCTGAAATAGATTGTTTGTTTGTTTGTTTGTTTGTTTGATTGGTGTTTAACATCAATGGTATTTCACTTATATGACGACAGATTGTCCACTTCACACTGTACACAGCCTTATTTCGGTGGAAAACCGAGAGGAAACCTCGCAAAAACCACCCCCGCGATTGCTGGAGCCACAACATGTGACTTGCTAATATACCTGATGGTCGAAAGGGGGACTCAAACCCGTGAATGGTAAATCGAGGCTCAGGATTGATATCAGGACTGAACCAAACCAAATGTTTGGTTCAGGAAGCACACTCGCTACCACTGAGCCACTGCCGCGGGCTAAGTATTTATGAGACACATGCAAAACAAAGACATCACACACAGATCGGCTTCATGTTGCTCCTTACCTCTGAGAGCACCAGGGCAACAGGAATATCCCTCCCAACTTATTGCACCTGTATGACACAGTCCAGGTAAGAGGTAACCATTGAACTCACCTTGTATCAGACATTTTATGGTTGAAATAAAGTAATCATCAAAACAGTTCACACCTGGATGGACCTCGGCACTTTATAGTAAATATAGCTTTAACTAAGATTTGAATGTGACACAAAAATCATAAATTTGAAATCATAGGTTAACCTGTTCCATTCTCTGAGGCCATGAAATATGACAAAGTATCAGATTGAGAAAACGGTCTATATAAATTAAAAGGTTAATGGTTTTAGTAGGGCAGTTTGTTTGTTTGATTAGTGTCTAAAGTCGTACTCAAGGGTATTTCACTTACATGACGACAGATTGTCCACTTCACACTGTACACAGCCTTATTGCCGGAGCCACAACATGTGAGTTGAGGATTGTGAAGTTAAGAACTGAGGATTTTAATTGAGGTTAATGTAGTATTCAAGGGTATTTCACTCACATGACTACAGATTGCCCACTACAAACTGTTCCGAGAGGGAACCTTGTAGAAACCACCTGTTAACTGCACATCGTGTGACTCACTCATATACCCAATTGTTAACAGATGGACTAGATCCTATGAACAGTACACTGAAGTAGGAATACTAAGCGTACATTGCCCTATTACGGTGGAAAACCAGGAGGAAACCTTGTAAAAGTGAATCCTTCTCCAGCGCTGAGTAAAGACATTATCACTAGATTCCAAACAAACTGCCAGTAGCCACACAGTTTAGAAAATAGTAACCGTGAATTCACCTGGAATCTGATACAGTGTAGGAAAGAAGTAACTGATGAACTCACCTGTAATTTGGCTCTACAAATTCTTTCAGTTCTTCCAGAGAAACCAGGTGGCCATGGGAAAACCTGAATAACACATACATGTTATCAGAAAAAAAATTGTTTTTTTCAAAAAAATTTCTATAGACAAACTAATGTGGAATGCACATGTAGTCAGACACAGTATTGAGATACATTTAAGAATTTCACTTGGAATTTCATAGATTGCAATTCCCTTTGTTAACTGAGATGAAGAAAGTAACATCATTATATGGACATGCCAAGTAGAAGGTAAGCTATAAATGTCAAAATTACACATGTAAAAACAGTCTTTTAAAATGAAATGGCAACTACATATCTGCATCCATATTAAATTTAGTGGGGAACAAACTTATCTATTGCCGCTAGCAGTCTTCATTTCAATGTTGGAGCTAATTGGGAATTTATTTTATTTCCAAGTTATCGTTTTCACATGTTACATTTGTTGTGACACACGTAATCTTATTCACAAATGACTTGTGATCGAGAGAGGGCAAAACAATTTCTTACCGACAATCTTCATCAGAGAATTTACAACTTCCATCAAGGTAAAAGTTACAGGGCAGCATTGATTGGTGGGTGGGATTACAAAATAGAACACGAACCTGTCAATCAAAATAAACATAATATTTAATTGGATGTTATACACAGGTGCCTGCAATCATTGTTGTATGTAACACAGTGCTTCAGCCCCATTGTTAAGTGTAGAGGTTTCCTAGCACCGTCCTGGGTTCTTTACTATGTGGGTGGATGTAATCGAGGTGGTAACACTCATTCTTAGGTATGTAACACAGTGCTTCAGCCCCCTTGTTAAGAGTAGAGGTTTCCTAGCACCGTCCTGGGTTCTTTACTGTGTGGGTGGGTGTGATCGAGGTGGTAACACTCATTCTTAGGTATGTAACACAGTGCTTCAGCCCCCTTGTTAAGGGTAGAGGTTTCCTAGCACCGTCCTGGGTTCTTTACTCTGTGGGTGGGTGTGATCGAGGTGGTAACACTCATTCTTAGGTATGTAACACAGTGCTTCAGCCCCATTGTTGAGGGTAAAGGTTTCCTAGCACTGTTATGCTGTCTTTACTATTTACTGGAGGATCATTATTGGTCGGACAGACAAAAGCTTTCACATGACATGGTTGTGTTAATAGTGATGGAGTACACCATCACATATTGAGGAAATACATGGACCCTTGAGCACATTTTGTTTATTGCAAACAAGGGGCCCCAGTGTCGAATCTGGGTGGAGGCAAGCAAATTTTTCTCTCTTCATTTCTTCAAAATATTTATTCTGTTTGAACAATATACTTCCTCCACAGCTGACAGAACAAAAGATATCCAACAAGTTTGATTTATTCTCATTATTCGTTGACTGTGTTAACTGATATTACAAGCTCCTGCTCTCATATGTATTCATGTACAGTCTTAAGCGGTCGATTAAAGTGATACTCTGGGCTGCAATAAATGGATATAGGTAAACGGGCATCATTTCTTGTCTTCAATTATACTCTCTAATTTTCAAATTGAGCAATATCAATTTTTTAATTGTATCTTAAACAATGGGTAATGCACAAACTACAGTCATTTATCCCCGCGGCCATGTTTAGGTACATTTATTGTTAAGAAGAAGAGCCCCACAAATATTGACCAATTAAATATCTTTCTTTCCGAAATAGGTGCCTACGTCCAAGACCTGTAGAGTCGACTGTTTAAACATTTTACAGTTCACCTATTTAGGTCACTGGTTCCCAAATGTTATTAACCCGTAACACAAAAGAGTATAAGTAGCGTGATATCATGGATACGGTTGGCCACGTCCAAAACGTCAGCTGCCAGTGGTCGTAGGATTTGTTTGAATGGTGATTAACATCGTACTCACGGGTATTTCACTTATATGACGACGGATTGTCAACTTCACACAGTACACAGCCTTGTTGTGGTAAGTCGATGCCATATTTAAGTATATTTAATGGTAACCTTTCAAAGGATGTTAGGGTTATTTTAGTCGAGAGTATCACTTTAATCAGCAGTTGACAACAGCCAACAAAATGTTTTACTGGTTTGTAAAAATGACAATATCTATGGGCAGACATGTCATGACAAGAAAATGACTGTGTGTAACTGATCATTGGATATCGTTAATTATTGACCTGAACATTTGTTTTGCTATTCTCGCCATGTGACCTACCTTCGGAACCATCTCGGCCGATTCCATCTCCTCCAAAGATAAAACCAGAGCATTATGGTACTGCATGGAACCCCAGTCAAATTCAAATGGAGCTTGACATTTAGAACCCACTACATCCACAAATACAGATGAAGTGGCTGCTGACTCTGGGTTATCTCCCTTATCTGAGCTCTCCAGTTGTTGGCTTGTTGATTCATTACTGGACTCTCCTATGGCAGCCTGTAACACAGAATCAAAATAACACTGAGAAACACTGACCTCAAAGCAAGATCAACAGACCTATGAATATTTTTGTGTCTTTTACAAAATGAAGTTTAACAGTATTTTCGTTATTTTGGGATAACACTTTCTTAGTTTGAACAGATTCTAGTTCAGAAAATT
>JARFOD010148223.1:0-12663 GCA_031763545.1 Mopalia muscosa | reverse complement strand
ACGCAAGGAAACATGCTTTTTCCTCGATGTATGCTCTCACGTCGGAGCTGCTTGTGTACGTCGGAGTTGCTGTGTGTCATGATGTCTTTTACAACGCATTTACCTCTGATAATAATAATAATACTCTTGAATTAAGTTTCAGGAAAATATTTAGAAATTTATGAGTGTGAAGTTTCTTTTTCGACTGAGTATCTATAGTTTGTTTTATGACACTATGCAGCCTTGTTACATTGACAATTTTTGACAGCTCCCAAGACAATTATTTAACTCCAGCACAGAAGAGCGTTTATATCGTCTAATGTATTTTTTAAAGATAGTTCAATTTTCCGTTGGGCACTTATTAGGATGAAATTGCTGGCGAATAAAGAGATTGTAATGGGGAACAAACAGATGGGAGAAGCTTATCTTTGGGGTTAATACTATTATTGAGGTGTACCAGTCCCTTTGAGGGTCGCTTGTAGTCTTGTACGATACACGCCAGACAGATGATTGCTGAGTACTCTCGTGGCAAATAGTTTGGCTGGCATGTGCATGAACGATCAGGCTAGCTATAAATTGAGGTGACTACTTTACTCTATACCCCTCCGTTTATACTAGCGACGATTTCCCGTATAAAAATAGAGAGGGTGAACTAATCAAAGCCACCATTCCTGTCCATACTATGCTATCATACAGGGGTTAATTGCTCGATAGTTATTGTACATAGATGTGTGGGAAAGTTGGCTGGAATTACGGAGTCACAAACTCAATGTTTCGATAGTAATGCATTTGCTTGAAAAGTTTCATATGCATTGGAACACAAACTCAGTTATTTACAGTCGCTTTGATTGACTTCATTAACTCACGATTAACCACATATACGGAAATATTATACATTTTGTGATCATAAAATCTTTTAATCGTTTTGTTCTCGACTAAAACTTCCATGTGATTACACAAGTATTTACTCATTACTAAAGTGCATACGAGCGGACATATAGTATGGAAGGACGGACACTTCGCATAGATTCAGCATAAATGAATTGTTGTAATGCTTAATTTTACATGTTCTACATCTAGAACTAGAGCTGGGTGATGCCCATTATTACCTATATGAACCATTAGCTCTGAACTCGTCATCATTTATCTCCATCTACCATTGACCCGCTGTTTTGTGAGTCACTATTCACAATCAGCATTAGCTCAGAACTCGTAATCCCTTATCTATATCTACCATTAACTTGTGGTCCAGCATTAACAAGGTTTATTGTTTATCTACAACGACCCGTGGTGTTGTGAGGCACTAAATACTTTCAGCATAAACACGGTACTCGGCATCTCTATCTACACACAGTACTTCCCAAATTATGTTTGAAGCAGTGCCACACGTTGACACTTCGGCACGGGCATGTGGTAGTGGTTATCAAAAAAATACCATGGTCTTTTCACGGTAAATGCAACATTGTTCTGGGGCGATTTACGGTGGTTTACCGTGGTATATTATAAACTATATTAAGAAAAATACATATTCCCTTGTTATTATCAACCGGAAGTTTTTTAATTGTGTATTTTTTTTAAATGCTGACAGTTTTGCATCGTAAATCTCACAGCCACTCACGGCAAACAGCAATTTTATTTCTGAGGGTTTGTAAAGAACTTCAGATAATTCATCTGTTTAAATTAATCGACATCCCTAAGTCAGTTTTATTTCTTTTTATAAATATATATAAAGCACTAAGAAATAGCACTGCCAAACTCAACATACATGGAGCACTGACAAGGCACTTCTACAACTCTACATACATGGATCACTGACAAGGCACTTCTACAAATCTACATACATGGAGCACTGACAAGGCACTTCTACAACTCTACATACATGGAGCACTGACAAGGCACTTCTACAACTCTACATACATGGAACACTGACAAGGCACTTCTACCAGTCTACATACATGGATCACTGACAAGGCACTTCTACAACTCTACATACATGGAGCACTGACAATGCACTTCTACAATTACATACATTTAACACTGACATCAGGTATTACTCATCTCTCACAAAGAGAGAATTAGTGTTAATTTTCTATACAATTGCACAACTATTATGCAAGTAATCGTGAACACCACTCATTGTTGTTTGGCTTTTTGTGAGCTACAAATAAACCAATCTGAAGTTTGTGAACATGAACCTGTGGGATGTGAGTACTTCTACATATCTTATACCGTTGATGATTTGTGCGCACCTAACATAGTTCATTCACCTTCATTGTAAACAACAAAATTAAGCCTCAGGATATCAATGTGGGACAGCACTACGTCCGGATATCCTGTATCCTTTTCGATGTATGTAGTCTACCAGGTGGCAAAACAATTATTCCTTTACCAAACCGACAGACGTAGCTTGTGGGTGCAATTTTCTCGATTTGACTCCGTGTATCAGACTGACTAAATTGGCAAGTGAAGATACCTGCAGCATATCAGTTCAATGTAACGGACAATGGATGTCTTAGACAAGTTTTATTATATTTCTTGATAATATCCAATAACTCCTATGGCATAATCATGTTATTGTGTAAACCATCTTCATAAATCCATCTCCAACACACCCGTATAACCCATTGTGAACCTCACCTAAATAAACCCACCCAAACTACATAAGTCTATGCTCAACCCCATCTGCAATTAAAATTCATAAACCCATTTCCAACCGAGGTGTTAATATACTTCCCTCCCTTTGTAATTTACAAAACGCACGTATCCACAAACTACCTGGATGACCATCCGAATCCATAGACTAACTAGGGGATAGTCAACCCATCTCTAAAGCGCACTGATATGCCAGCTAGCTAGGGGCAAAAGGAGCTCATCACAACAATATCCTAGTTGGAATTTATTTTTCCTGCGATCCTTTGTTCATCTGCTTTGTGTTTAGGGTTGCTTGTTAAATTCGATAATTTCCTAAAAGATACAATTAGATCTCCAATGTTGTAATTAGACCAGTACAGCACTTTAATAGTCTGTTTGTATGTAATTTAAATAAACAACATAGACAACAGTTTAATTATTTGTTTTAAGCAGTAGATGAGAGGTTATCATGTAGCAGTAACTTTACTTCTTCTGAGGGGAAATTACTATTAAAACGTGTAAATGGTCTAAATGAAAACGACATTATCACATTATCGGAGAGCATTCACCTTTAAGCAGAAGGCCATTTTCTACCGTTGTATTAAACCTAATGAAGACAGCACCCTTTATCTGACCTGATTGAATGTGAGAGTCCTGTTCTGAAACTAATGTAACCCACCTTTATATGAAAGAAATGCCATTTAATAAGGTGTTCCCACAGATATAAGTTCCGCTTTGAAACATTATACACCATACAATCAGAATATCACACGATGGACTGCAATTCGTGCTGGTAAATGATTATGTCTCAATACAAATGTATATAAATGGAGACCTCACACTAGCTAGCCGATCAATTTTTTAAAACTTATGTTGATTACCTTACATGAGATTTTTGTCCAGAAACTATAGATAGCATTATCTCAACCCAGTTGAGGTTTCACCAGAAAGATACTTATCCCATATGTCATACAATGACTTCATCGGCACATGCTATTTATTTCCGAGGCATTGTGACAACAATATACCGATGTGAGTAAATCGATTTAGAAATCGCTATTAAAAGAGAGATGGAGAAATCGTGGAGCTTGGATAGGGAGGTAAATTGTATTTGGTGGATTTCTTCAACAAGTTAGTACACCATCAGATTACACTAGCAATCATTCAACCTACTGACCAGAACTGCCCCTTAGTTACTACAGAATCAATGGCCCGTTGCCATGGCTTTTTTATCTTGACAGGGGACAATTGTTCCCACAACATTAACAGTTCTCTAATTAATTTAATTTGTAAGGTTTGTTTTATCTTTATGTGTGACACTAATTAACGATCTTTTTGTGGGATTTCAGATTTATTGGCACTCGTAGATGACGGTAATGACTGTTACTGCTGACACATAACAGCTAACTTATTTTAAATCAATGGCAACTAACAAAATGGTCAACGTAGACGCGCATTATAAAAAAAATCATCTTTGCTTCAGTTTAGTTTTTTTTTTTTTGGGACACCATCGTCCAATAAATAAATCGTTATCGTTTGAGTACACTTTCACTAGCGTCAGAAAACTTTGTGAAAAACAGTTTTGTTCAAATTTTTTAAAAATCTAACGCACTTGATTGGTTAGAAGCTTGATGACTTATCAAAAGACCTATGAAAGCTCTTTATTGGTTATAGACTGATAGACTTAATTATTTAAAGCTAAAGTGTTCCGTTGTAAGAATTCCCTCGTTTTTTGTGTTGTCCTTTAAATCGTTAACACATGCCTTTGATCCCAAAGTTACGCCTTTCCTTGTATAACGACTAATTTAGACAAATTGAACATTTTAATACTGTTATCTGTTATAAAAGTCGCTGGACCAACTCTCCGAACTAGTTCTATCTGAGGTATTTATCAACTGGATAGTGATGTGAGTAAATTGAGTTTTGCATAGAGAGGCAGGGCAATCAGGGAATTTGCCCAGGGAAGAAAATTGCATTTCAGGCGTTTAAGTCGATAGACGCACGAGCCAAAATGATTACACTTGTAAGCATCGGTCGGTAGGAAGGCTGGTGCTTTTAGTTTAATTACTGATAGATTGGATGGCAAATGACTTGGACGATTATCTATATTAGCTTATAGCAAACCGTTTACAGCACGAATGAACTATGTCTATTGGTACGCGGGTTCAGTCTGTTACAGCTTACTCCGAATATGGGAGGACTCTGTATTAATTCTAACGGCAAGTCACACGCTTCGCTTGTTCTATTCTATAAGAACTTTATTTAAAGCACTAAAGGTGGAAAAGAGCATAAGAGTGACGAGTTATAAGAACCAATAAGGACAAAGTAAGAAAGATCAACCGGATTAAAGAAGAGTTGTCAGAGTACTAATATATAAGAATACATTTACAAAGACAGACAGGAGTAAAGAAAAATGATCAGAATAAGGATCTAAAAAGAAAAATTAAGGAAGTCAAAAGAGAAGTCATAATTAAGAGCGTGGAACGATAGAGACCAAGGAAGGGAAATGGACTGGAGTAAAGTAAAGCCATAAGGGTGTAGAACCATAGGGACGAATTAAGTAAGACGGACCGGAGTCAAGAAAAGTAATACGGGTGTGGCACGATAAGGACGAATTAAGGAAGTCGGACGAAAGTGAAGAAAAGTCACAAGGGTATGGAACGATAGGGACAAATTAAGCAAGATAGAGCGGAGTAAAAAAAAAGTTATAATTAATAATCTTGAGCGATACGGACAAATTAAGGGAGCCGGACCGGAGTAAGACAAGCACGCAATAACGAAGACAATGACAGCTGATTACTGGGCGATTAGTACTAAATAAGAAAGACTGATCGGAGTATAGACAACTATTCAGAGCAAGGAACGAATACAAAAAAGGAAGACTACCAACATAAAGGCAGGTCATCATGGCAAGGATCGATAAGTACTTGATAAGGAAGACTGACCGGAATATAGAAGATTATCGGACAAGTCATCGGAGTAAGAAGCGAGAACTAAAAAATAAGGAAGACCGACCGGAGTATAGCAAATTATCGGGTTAAGGAACGATAAGTACAAAAAAGGACAATTACCTGAGTAAAGACAAGTCATTTGAGCAAGAAGCGAGAACTAAAAAATAAGGAAGACCGACAGAGTAAAAAACGACCAGGTCAAAATAGGTAAGGCTAACCAGAGTAAAAAAGGTCATCAGATTAAGGAGCAAAATGATTAAACTAAGGAAGGCCAACTTAAGTAAAGAAAACACATCAGAGTAAAGAACGATAAGGACAACATCAGGAAAGCCAACAGGGGTAAAGACCAGTTATCAAAACAAGGAACAATCAATACAAAATAGTGAAGGCCAACCAGAATAATGAAAAGTAAAAAAAAAGAGAAAGGAACGATAGGGACAAAATAAAGAAGACCATCTTCCAAGAGTGATCAGTTGAAAATCAAGATGACCAATCAGAGTAAATGAAGAATTAGAACGATCAGGTCAAAATATGTCAGACCAATCGGAATAAAGATCGTTGTGTTTGTTCCATTGGAGTTTAACGTCATACTCAAGGGTATTTCACTTATATAAAAAACCGATTATCCACTTCACACTGTTCCTGACCTCACTAAGGTGGAAAACCGGGAGGAAGCCTTGTAAAAACATCCCCATCGATTGTCAGAACCACATCGTGTGAGTCACCGATACACCTGATGGTCAACAGACGGACTCGATTTGTGAATTTGCCCACACGCAGAGTAAAGTACATTGATATAAAATGACAAATGTCAACTACTCAGACATTAGTACTAAGTCAAAATAAATAACCCGTATAACGTCCATTTCAACAAATCGTTATACTTTACCAAAGCCTTCATATCAACACAATCCTCTTCCAGTTGTTTTGTCAACATCGATTTAAGATGAGTGTTCGGATTAAGTCCGAAACTGAGAGAGACGGAGCTTCAGAAAAGGCTTCGGATTTGATCGAAATCAGATAATCCATATTTGGTATCGCTCTGAAAATTCATGTTCTGTAATTCTACGTGAAATAACTGACAAGACAGTGTCATTGTGTAGAGTTGGTAATAAGATCAAGGCCCGGTTTTGTGTTAAACCTCTTATCAAAATCACCTTGTAGGTATTGTATGAAATATTGTCTGAGCTATTATAATAAGTATATTAAATGTAATGGTACTTTGAACAACAGGCACCATGACCTTAAAACCTGGTCTCCTTACACGGTGAACTTGCGAATAAGATTGATTTCGGGTATACAGTGCATGTGCATTGTGAAAGCTGTTGATGCCAAAGGGGTAAGTTTTTAGGAAAGTGTACGATTTGGCCGGAAAAAATGAGGACCTAGAATATTACCGGTTTCGGTAAAGTGAGGACCTAAAGTAGAATCGGTGTGAGTGAAAAAGGGACTTAGAGTTTAATCGGTTTGGGTGAAGTGTAGGTTTATAGGATGTAACCAGTTTGGGTAAAATTAGGGCTTAAAGTGTAACCAGTTTAGGCGAGATGTGGACCTAGAGTGATACCGGTTTGGATGAAGTGTTTGCCTATAGTGTGACCGCTTTAGGTAAGTGAGTGCCTAGAGTGCTACCGGTTTGAGTAAAGCGAGGGCCTAGAGTGTCACCGGTTTGGGTTAACTGAGGGCCTAGAGTGTTTCATTTTTGGGTAAACTGAGAGCCTAGAGTGTTACAGGTTTGGGTAAAGTGGGGGGCCTAGAGTGTTACCGGTTTGAGAAGAGTGTAGGCCTGGAGTGTTACCTGTTTGGGTAAAGTGATGGCCTTGAGTGTTACCGGTTTGAGAAGAGTGTAGGCCTGGAGTGTTACCTGTTTGGGTAGAGTAAGAGCCTAGAGTGTTACCAGTTGAGGTCAAGTGATGCCTAATGGGTTACCGGTTTGGGTAAACTGAGGGTCATAAGTGCTACCGGTTTGGATAAAGTGAGGGTCATAAGTGTAACGGGTTCGGGTAAAGTGAGGTAATAGAGTGTTACCGGTTTGGGTCAAGTGGGGGCACAGGGTGTTACCGGTTCGGTTAAGTGATGGCCTCGAGCGTTATCGTTTTGCGTAAAATCGGGACCTATAGCAATATCGGTGTGGGTTGAAGAGGACCTAAAGTGCAACCGGTTTCGGGTGAAGTGAGGGCCTAGAGTGTAACCGGTTTGGGTGAAGTGAGGGCCTAGAGTGTAACCGGTTTGGGTAAAGTGAGGAACTAGAGTATAATCGGCTTGGGTAAAGTGAAGACCTAGGTTATTACCGATTTGGGTAATGTAGAGACACAGAGTGTAACCGACTTGGGCAAAGTAAAGACCTAAGTATTACCGATCAACGTAATGTGAGGACGTAGAAAAGTATTAGATTTGGGTAAAGTGAAGACCTAGGTTCTACCTAGACCTGTGCTTACACTGTCGGCTTTGCGACTTACATCAAACACTAACAGTATGTATTTCGCTAACCCCTTTGTCACAAATATCAGATAGCCTGTGTTTCAAATGACCACTTTCTGACTGCACTGGCTCGAAACATTGGCAGGTCAGTCGTGTGATGAGAATTTTGACTTGATCACAATTTGCAGCATGTCACATTATGGCTCTCCAGGGCATGCTTGATTTTTAGATAACTATATAACGAATTTAACCCGGTATATATTTCTGACAGAACTATACGAGTATTTCATACACCAGTGTTAAATTGTCAACACACTGTGAAAAAATAAAGATGCATTGTTGTTACAAATTTGAAGAAAACGTGTGTCAAACTGCAATTTTTAACATCCTAGGCGTTTCTTATATTGTTAACTACAGACAATTGTGTCTACCACTTGCTTGTTCAAAACACATGAAACTTGTAGAATATCATTGTACAGAAATATTCTATACCTTCTTTGCGTTCCTAAAGAAACATGTTAATCTTGTCAAATTAGGCTGAACGGATTTGCTTGGGAAGTGTTTGGATGATTGACGGATTAAACTTGTTAGTACTAAGCATGATGGATGGTTTACTATGCACCTCAGACGGCCTGTTCTGGGGGAATTGAAACTTAAGTCAAATGGTGGTTTGTGCGGGTCTCACACCAGTGTATTAAGTTAGTCAGACTCTGATTCCCTGGTATAACCTTATTAGCAATGCCGGCAAACATCATTTGCATACACGGTGCCAAATATCTCGTTTCCCCGCAGTCACTACAGCATATTGGGTACCAATAAGGATGTCATCTAGTGCGAATTATTAGGGTTAAGACCAGGACAAATTCATTTAAATATATTTTCCATCGGAAATCCAGTTTTAGTAATGTGGAATATTTATAAAGAACAAATACACGCTTAAATAAAGTAGTAATTGCCAATACCCTTATCCTGCGTATATTTTTATTTGCTCAAAATAGTGTATTACGGTTGATGAAATGAGCAAAGTGAGGCTGAAGCAATACTCCTTCTTACCGGGATATCAGACCGGGAAATACCCTGATGACCCGAAATATTTTCTGTTACGGGTTGAACATTGGCTGAGGAAAACTAAAGATTAATGACTTTGCATAAAGAGGAATTGTTTGTTTGGTTGGTGTTTAACGTGGTACTCAAGGGTATTTAACTTATATGACGACGGATGGCTAACTTCACACTGTACACAGCCATGTTACGGTGGATAACCGGAAGTAAACCTCGTAAAAACCATCCCTGTGATTGCCGGAGCCACAACATGTGACTAGTTCATATACCTGATGGGAGGGCGGACTCGATCTGGTGAACGGTAAATCGAAGCCGGTTCAGTTTAGGGAGCGCACTCACTACAACTAAGCCCCGGCCTCCATGAAGAGGAATTAACAGATCTAATGTCTCCTAGATTTATACTTTAAACTGTGCCAACTTATTTATACTGGCTATCAATAAAATTTATTAATATTTTAATGTGGACAAAACACAGTTTAAATTGCCTCCACCGTGATTCGAACTCTAGTATCTGGTTAGCAGGGCCACCCGACTGAGCTACAGAGGCTCGACACAGACCGAGCTCGATTTTTTTCCCAGTAAGGACATATATCCCAGTGCCAGTGTGATAATGTTCTTCTCTCTTCATTTATCGAAATATATATATATTCACTGTGTTTCGCATAGCAGACGGTGCATTCGAATTCATGGACAATGGGATAATTCGAATAATAGGCTTTGTTGCACGTTCTAAAAGACCAAAGTCATAACTCCGAAGAACGATAAACAATACATGTTTAAGATAATCGTTGCACGTTATCATAAGGGCAGTTCCAAATAAAACCTACGTACGCTTTTACACTTAACAAGTTTCAAATTAACTTAAAGTGTGTGGAGTTAAAAGTTTATTTTGTGAATTTAAGTCAATCTGTATTGATTAGCCAGTTTGTTCCGCGGGTTAACCCGGAGTGATACAAATTTGAACCACATAATTAACAGTGGGAGAAAGAAGCGTTGCGACATTAACCGATTTGGGAAATATCGGCCCCTACGTTTTACTGACGTCAAAAACAGACACAAGATTCCATGTTTAAACCACAATACAACATATCATAACATTTAATAAGGGGCGCTAAAACAACTTGGTCATTTATAGCATAAATTGATCAATACGTGTGAAATGCTCTGGATTTAATAGACTGTAAAATCGCGATATGGCTCCAAAGCGATCAGTATGCAGACCAGAGAGTGCAGGGGATCCACCCCCGACGTCCACATCAGCTTATGGTCTCTGGGGTTTTCAATCGACTTGTCAGCAGGAGAAGATAAACGAGGGATTTACCGTGCCGTTGATATTGACGGCTAACCATATGTATTGCTCGCTTCTGCCCAGCCACACTACAATACCCTACGATTAACTACAGATGACAAGAATTCACCGAGCGTTAAGTTGCTTGAAAAATTATCGAATAAAGACACATTCAAGTGACAAGCGAAAGTAACAATGTAAGAGAGAATAACGGGACAGAAAGCATAAGCGCGGAATCGTGGAATAATGCTTTGATAGCTCATCCTCAACATGAACTGTTTACTTTATATATAAAAAACAACAGACTACCCAACTCAATTAATTGAGCTACAACCGAGGTTATCTTGGTTCCTTTTTTACAAAATGATGAGCACTCCTTCTAGACGTTGTTGTTTTTATTAAGTGGGGGCAAAAATACACGGATCAACAATACTAGGGCAACTGTAGAAAACAATGTGGAAAGACAAAGAAATTAGGACATTGCTGTAAGGAAATAAAACGCTACAGAATAATATGTGAATCGACATCCGTTGCTACGGAACAAAACACATGCACATGGTCAGAAATGTGATAACAATGCTTATGAACTCACTCAGTTCTAACAAAAATATCTAATAAAAATCAAAGAGTAGTTTAATTCTAGTGTGAGTCTATACGAGCACAAGAAATCAAATACATCCTTGAAGATTTTTTTACTAAATTATTGGAGAAAATGTAACAAAAATAATGAATGCAGTAAGTATGATGAATAAATCCAGCTAATAGTGAGGATTCATTTACACATATTACAGCTGTATTAACTTTTGAAAAATCGTTTTTTGAAAATATCTTTAAGAAGATCGATTTTTTTTTTCTCAGGCCTCTGGAATAGCATACTGGTTTAACTTTATATTTTCCAAATATATATATATATCATATAAGATCGGAATTCCTGGGAAAAAAAGAGTGTAATATAGGAACAACAAAATGCTTACAAAAACAGAAGCAGGTACTTACCGAAGAAGCAGCATGCGAACACAATGGCATAAGTGACAATAAAATTCACCCGAAATTCCAAACTTTTGTCAAAAGGATTTCGAAAACTTTCCGGCAAAACGAATGAATCGTACGTATCATTTTCCTCGGCGTCGAAAATCCAAGAAGAGTTAAGCGATGAATGGTCAGCATTTGTATTTGTTGTTATATTCCAGCTATTAAAAGTATTATTTAACGGAAATGCCATGTTTGTATGGATTATAAAACTTTTTATATGTAAGCACAAATTAAGCCATAGTTAGAACTTTGCTGTGCGTTTAATACCCCTGACACTCCTCACTTGATTGTACTAATTCCATACAACTTGCAACCGAGATAAAATTCGCCAGAATTTATTCCTGAAGACGCGACTGAAACCAGTTCATAACTAACACAAGAACTGATTTCCCAGCTCGGTGATAGATTTTGTAATGCAGTTAACGAAATACAATTTCTTTAAATTTCCATGTAGGCACTTGGATGGATGTCGTCCAAATTTAGAGTAGAAAACAATCTTGCTCTGCTAAGGGTTGATCAAGACCACTTCGACTGTAAATGACAGAGTTTGGCGGCGGATCACTTCCTCTGCGCCAACCCTCTTTGGTTTCAGCCGGATTAAAAAGTGCTATCGATGTAATTTAGCCTGTCAATCTATCAGCACTAAGCAGGCCAGGATTGAAGAAACCCTTGAGTCTAACCCAATCAACAAGACCTTGAAACCGCTTTACTTTACATTCAGTGGAAAAGAGATTTAGGGTACAGCTGCCACAACACTAGGTCTTTATGGAGATCTGCAAATATTTGATTTAGTCGAGCTCAAATCAAGTCAAAGCTATTGCCACTCGGCTCCTACCGATCTCTCTGCCTTCGAAACTCTGCCTTGGAATCGATGGCTCTTTCAGTGGTTCTATGGCTTCGCCTGTCAACGTCGCCAGTCAACCAACGAATGCTAACGTCACTGTTCTCCTAGCAAACTGCTGTCTAGTTTATTAATCGAAAGAGGACAATACCCAACAGGTTGTTTCTCACTTTAAAGACATAAATTGACTGTGTCCAAATCATAAAGGACTTGTGCCCTAAAATTAGTAATATCACTACGTTAGTTTTGGTTAAACTATTAATTTGTTTACCTGTTCACGTTTAAAATAAAATAAAATACAGTTTCAATATAGGTAGTGATTTGTATTTTAAGTTGATGGAAATCGATCAAATCGTTTTATTTGATTGTTTGCTTTTTTCTGACAGGCAACTACCAACAGTCTTATCATATAATTTGATACACTTAAATTATCATCAAAAAATCAAATCTAGATCAGAGGA
>JARFOD010148212.1:0-12663 GCA_031763545.1 Mopalia muscosa | reverse complement strand
CACATGACCACTAAAATGCTCATCTTGAATTGAATGAAGAAGCAAATAATCGAGCTTTGACAGAGGAACATTTACGTATTTTGTAGGACAAGCAAATATTTTTAAAAAAGGGACACTTGTTGTTAGGCTGTGTTGAAAAAACAACATTCAATTTGTGTAAATATGAGTCACATGATAAGCATTATTAATGTTTAAAACATGCGACAGTAGTATTACTGCACAATGAGCATGCACAGCTTTTCCCAGTTGCACTTGGTCACAGTCGACCGGCTCGTAATCCGTTCTGTGATGTTCAGTTGCAGTGAACCGCAAGTGTTTTGTAAAATGTTGACATGTTCGTGACGACCAAGTCGACTACGTCCAGTTGTCCTCAGTTTCCGTGAATCGCTTGTCGACATGTCCTTAGCTTTACACTGCCCTAAGCCCACCAGGACAATGGAAAGTTGATCCTTAACAGTAATCAACAGTTGATGGTGAATGAGCGTACAATCAGAAATAGATTGGGTCATCAGGTTGGAGTTCGGATCATATTTTCTTAAATTAAGCTTATATTTCATTCTGTTGCCAAAAAAAAATATAGGACATATAGGACATTTTCTATAAATATAGGAAAATATAAGATTTAGCAAAAAATATAGGATTTATAGGATATATATAGGACACAGTGCCAGGCTTGGGACTGAATTTAGTGAGGTTCTCAAAGCTCTAATTTTCTCAAACATTTATCATGATTATTCAACGTTGTTTTTCTCTTCAAATGATTACATAATTTATTATTTACCATAATGTTAATGTTTTTTCTAATATTCTATCAAAATTTTTTAACACATCATTTTTAAAACAACACAATTAAGATTCTATTTCTAATGTTTAGGTATGATAAAAATAAATAGTTGGACATAAAAACTGAAACAAAATTAAAAATATTTGCACGGCTATGAACCCCTGGCTATTACATCATCAATAAATAATCAGATGTTAATCAACAGTGAATAAATCCATTCAAAAGAAACTCTTTGTGAACTGTCAAAACGTCCCTTACTATAAGTCTAATACTGACTAAAGAACTATGGCAGGCTGATTAGTTAGTAGCCCCTGATGGATAACAAGGGTTATTTGATAACTGCAGTTATTATTTGTGGTTCTAATATATGGTATACATGTAGGCACTAAATAAATCATTGAATTTTTAAATCATTTAAGAACAATAGCTTTACCACACAGGATTATTAACGTGTGAAATTGGTTCTCAAAAGCCACAAGTGATAAACACATTCTAAGGAAAATATATTATCTGAAAACTTACATTTTATCAGAAAAATTTATTTCTTTCGCCAAATAATTTCCTCACAATTTTCAATTTTCGTTATACAAATAAATACATCGATAAATAAATGATATGAACATATTTTATCTTGTACCTTTATATTTTTTATCATAAAGATTTTAACTTCAACCTGAGAATACCCAATGTGTATATCTTCAAAGATACCACCAACAGTGGTAGTCCTGATATAACTGAGAATTCATATACATATATAGCCTAACTGCAATTCTCAGTTATGATTTTGTTATGTACAAATGCCTACTGAAAGTAGACTGGCCCGGAAGTTTCCCTAGGTCACTCTTGGACGAATCTAATTTCAAATTGAGGCGGTGACCAATGGCTGTTATATTGTCAATTCTTACACACTAGATTGTTTTCCACCCGATTTCTTGACAAAATTTGTTTGGATTACCATAAAAGACGATGCAAACGAAAGAGTAAAAGTTCTGGATTACTGTAGTGGTTGTATTTTGAAAATATATGTGATTTCAAGGACACAGGATCTGCAAATAGACTCGTGAGTACCCAAAACATCATAAGAAAATCATAACTGAGAAAAAGCTGTTAGGCTGTATATGTATATGAATTCTCAGTTATATCAGGACTACAACAGTGGCATACCAGCAAAGCACTAATTAGGAAATTGTCGCCATGTACGGCCATTTATTCCTCATTTAAAACAGAAATGATATCAAATTTCGAAACACATAGCATTTGTGGCTGAGGGACGTTTTGACAAGAGTATGTTCTGAAAATGGGATTTTTAAGTAGAGGATGCTATGCGATTGGTACATTCTGAATAGGCCTAATTCTTTCTTATAAAAAAAACATCTGGACTTCCTAAAGAACGACAACTTTATGTTTAAAAATTGGTAACAATCATCTCAGACAAGTTGACATTCCCACGATATTCTCATCTCTTTGAAATGTCATGTGCCTGTGAACATACTATTTGAGTTGAAAAATGAATACCATTCAATCTCAGTGTGAAATAGAAAAGTGTGTATCAAATTAAAGAAACAAGTCCAAAATATGATCCCATTTGTCCTATATAAAACTAGGTCTATTTGCTTTAAAGCATGATTCTAAGAAGAAAAAAAGAAACAGCAGTTATTAAGCACTACAGGTAATGTTTCAAAACAGTTAATCATCAATTATCTTTAAATTTGTTCCGCGTGTTCCGTTTCAGTTCAAATTTGTTCTGTAATATTCCATGTAAAAGAACACCGTCTTCATATACAAAACAGACCCAAACGCATTCAAATAATCGGAGAACGACCCAAAGTAACAGTTTGAACTTTAATTAAGGAAGGCGATACAAATTATCAAATACATTCCAGCAGTGTCGCTTTGGAGTTTCTTAGTTGCATTGATAAGTCCATGTCAAAATATGTTTGCCTTCATGTAGGCTTAGAATTATCGAACGAGCAGCAACTGCCGAGAAGTTCATATTTTGCAAGGAGGATTATGCTTACATCAAAAAAGAGAATCAATTCCGTTGGCCATTAACCTGGCTTAAATCTTAAGTGAATCCCAAAATTGACACTACAAAGGCAATGGACATAATGAAAGTGATTGAAAAACATACCGAAAACGATGTCCTCGTGTGACAGTACGGCTGGCCTGATTTACGATTCAAGATGTCACTCTACGTCACTAATAGCAACAAACCAGCGCCCTCTATAAATAAAAGGATGGTCTCCCTTGTATGACCTCGTTTGTTGATTTTTCTCGTGACCCCCCGTGATAGTTGTGCATGTGTAGCTGATTTCGGTACTTGAAACACGGCAACATGACCAAATCTGATAATTATAATGGATAGCCAATCTTCTACGATATCTTATACTTTTTAATTTTTTTTTATTTTTTCATTTGTTTATTTCAAATTGGCCTGAGCACATTTTTTATACATACATGTAAACAGCTGCTATGACGACATAGACTGTATGAAAAAAATAACTAACTGACTTGGCACTAACAGGCTTCCGTATTACTTCAACTGAGCATGGAAAATAAAATCTGCAAATACGGATGTGGAGCTGCTGTACACAAAATCTGTGGGACTGATAATGCCAACTTCAAAGTGTGCAATGATCAATTCGGCCAGACAGCTGGATTTCTATACACTAGACTGAACACGATTTTTGCTCATTAGCTTGATTCACGCATGCATAAATATGGTTTAACATGATGTTTTCAAGGCGATTAAGTGTCCGTTGTGTTATTTTATAAGGTGGTGAACTCTTAACAACATGATAAGTGTCAAACAAATGAAATAAGGTGTGGTGCGATAATCCTTTTTCTACTTGTTATGATGGTTCAAACGATGTTTCGATAAGATCCAGGGGGTTAAATAGTGTGTGCTTTAACAATAGGATATAGGATAGATAACACCAAGTAACCAGTCTCCAGTCATGTGAGATTATGCCACTGCATGCATGTCTAGGACGATGTTAAATAATACTTTGTCAATAGGTATACAAGCGTCTTTCAGAACTAAAATCAAAATTAGTCAAGTCGTCATCATGTTCTCGAGACTTAAGTACTTTATAAAATTCAAACATCTTATTTAGATCGATTCTTACAGCAGCTTCTTATGACTGTTTTTGATTGAGCAATTTCCAATATGATCGTGGGTTGTTTTTGTTCATTAATCGAAGATTGTGCTGAAATTTATTTCTACGTTCATAAATTTGTTAAACGTTTTCTTATAGTAGCAGCTTTTATTTAACATTTCTACTCGGCTAGCTGCGGATTGATAGATGTTATATTTCTTCCGAGTGCGATGGTAAGTGAGTCGAGCTTTATGACAAATGCTCCCGAAGAAATAATGCTACCCTCTACCTTATGTTCGAATAGGGGAGACACGCTTGCTGCCAGGCATAGATTGATTAAAATTCAACTGAAATATAGATGACAAACTAGAACACGTAACTTCTTGTAGACTTTGAGACATTCTACTTGTTTGTTTTGCAAAAGAAAGTTTTTCAAATATTAAGTTGAGAGCCACAATGTCCAAGTTCTTTATAGAATTGTATTTTGTGTTTGTTATTCCAACGTGTGTATCGATTAGGATTAACATAGAGAGTAATCTCCCCTAGTGGAGTAGACGCGGTGTCCTCACAAACTGCATGATTCCAATCTGCACATTATAGGGCAATGTATATAAGAAAGAAACGGCTCCAAGTCCAAAACATCAAATTATTTCAAACATCATAATCCTTCGACAGTTGATATTATATACTCCACGTATAGTGACGTTCGCTTACATGTAAGTTTACCTATGTGCGTATCGCCTCCTATTCTACCATTTGCAATAAATAGCCGAATATTCTTACGAGTAACATATTTGTAATAGTTTATAACCGTTATTATTTTTTCCATTATCTTGAGATATCCTGTTGACAGGTATAACCAGATTTTCTAAAACAACTGTTCGATATTAACAATGATTGCGTGTTTACATCTTAAATCAAGATTGTCTAATACAAATGGGTCGATGTCAGTAAAATCCTCTATATCAGAGATT
The DNA here is from genome assembly GCA_031763545.1 of Mopalia muscosa. Taxonomy (NCBI): domain Eukaryota; kingdom Metazoa; phylum Mollusca; class Polyplacophora; order Chitonida; family Mopaliidae; genus Mopalia; species Mopalia muscosa. The sequence goes on along the minus strand of JARFOD010148212.1, from coordinate 7,807 downwards.
CTGGAATTAAAGTCACCCACGAGATACACACATTGATAATTTTCATCAATGACATTAATTTTGCTTTCGATTGATTCCCATGTATTAGTTACAGACGATACATGTTTGCGTCCTTCTGACACAAATCCTCACCTGCATCAGACCCAGTAAATTCAGAATTAGAGAAGGTAACTGGCTGGCTCATTTCTAATAGACTTTCTTTAAATGTAAACAAAACTCCCGGCAAAGTTTATACTATAGGCCTGGCCTACACGTTTTTGCGTGTCACAAACATTTGTGACGGACGGACGGAAAGACGGACGCAGAGTAGCATTTCTTAGTCCCCCATACTAGTAGTGGTGGACAACAAAATGTATGCTTTTATGGTCTCCACGGGAAGCCAGCCTATATGCCTGTATCAAATTATTCACAATCAGCTGGTACTCAAACAATGATACGAAGGCCATTGTGATGTTCTTTATGTGAATTTTTAATGTAACTGCACGAAGACAAAACCAATAATGGAATTCCAACTAAGTTGATTTTTGTAGACATTTATTGAAGAAGCACAACAGCATAACTTTTTTTATAACAGTGTAAATAGGGTTCACATTCTCATTACAGTGCAGCATAGCTTTAAATTTGGAGATTCCAAGTTGTTTCGTTCTCCAGCTAGTGTTAGGCTAAAAAAGATGTTGGTTTACGACATAATACTCAGTATGTGTTAGAATATACCTATAGAAATCTATTTACTTTATCTCCCCAGATTGTTTGCTGTACATGTTTTTAAAAACTTCAACGAATAAACGTAAAATCAATTTATCATTCAAGCTAGAACACCTATATTGTTCCATGACACTCATGAGTCATGGCACGTCTGGTTCACGCTAGAACACCTATATTGTTATCACAGTCATGGCAGGTCTGGTTCATGCTAGAACACCTATATTGTTATCACGGTCACGGCAGGTCTGGCTCTCAGTTATCACCAATTATGTTTTCGTTATACATAAACGATGTATTTTATGAATTGAGAAATTGCGGGAATTTTGTAGATGTAATTGATGAAGTTCAACTTTTTATGTTATTGTTTGCTGACGATACTGTGCTATTTTCTAATTCCGCTCCTGAATTGCAACAACTTTTATGTTCGTTTGGTAATTACTGTGATAGATGGAGTTTAAAGTTAAATGTTGCTAAAACTAAAATTGTCATATTACGTGCCACTAGATACAAGGGTGATTATGTGGGGCTGTATAAGGATGAACAGATTAATGTTGTGGATAGTTTCTGTTACCTGGGAATATGTTTAAAATATAATTTAAATATGACCGAAGCAAGAAAATTACTAATTGACAAGGCAAAGAAATATTTTTTTTATGTTGAAAAATGTTTTTATTATTTAAACATTAATATGAAAACAAAGTTGTATATTTTCGATATTATGATAAAACCAATTCTTTTATATGGGTGCAAAATTTGGGGCCTAAGTACTGTAAGTATGTACTTGGACTGCCTAAGTCAGCACCAAATATCTGTGTATATGGTGAACTTCGAAGGTGTGGACTTGTTGTGGAGTGTCAGAAAAGAATAATGAATTTCTGGTGGAAGGTTGTTTCCCGAAAAAATACCTTGGCGTATATAAGTTGTATAAAATCCAGTTTGAACATCAGACTAATAGTAGAGTATTGGAGTAACGCAATTAGGTGAATGTTACAGGATTGTGGTTTTAACTATTTTTTTTTGATGGAAAATCCTACTAAAGTAGATATCTTAATGATGAATAAATCTGTCCAGGATATATTTTTATCAACATTTACAACGACGATTAATCATTCCACTAGGTATGATGTGTACCGCCATGTTAATGGTGATTTATTGTCGAGTAACTTTTTTCATTTCGAAAATTCCCTACATGATACTCATTTGAAATTACTAATTCGTTTTAGATATGGATACCATGGTTTGGCAGTTGAAATTGGTAGATACAACATCATCCCTAAACAAGAAAGATTGTTCAAAATTTGTGGACGTAATTCCATTGAGGATTAATATCATTTTTTGCTATGGTATATTCACACCTAAGGAAAACCCACCATAAGCTCTACTTCTGGAACTTTCCCACCTTATTTAAATTCAATGCTCTGTTAAACCCTAAATCAACAACAAGTCTAAAATCTATTTCCAAATACTTAAAGAATGCATTGTCCCTCCGGGAAAATATCATGTCAACTAATTAAGCTATTTATTGTCCATATGTTGTGTATGTATTATGTACTTTGGTTTGTTTGTAATGCTTAAGGAGAAAAGCCCGATGGCTCGTTCCTGAAATGAACATTCATTCATTCAGAATACCTGTAATGTTACAAGACACTGATTGCATGTCGCTTCAGGCTAGAATACCTGTTTTGTTACAAGACACTCATGACACGTCTGGTTCATGCTAGAACACCTACTGTGTTATCACAGTCATGGCAGGTCTGGTTCTCAGTAGAATACACGTAATGTTACAAGGCACCGATTGCATGTCTGCTTCAAGCTAGAACATCTGTAATGTTACAAGGCCATCATGCCATCATGCCAGGTCTGTTTCACGCTAGGGCATCTATATTGTTACCCCATTCTTTTCAGGTCTGGTTCAGAATACCTGTATTGTCACAAAACACTCATGGTAGGTCTGATCACGCTAGAACACCTGTATCGATACTAAATAGTCAATACGGTCGGCTTCATTTTAGAATACCTGTTTCGTTACAAGTCCCTCATGATAGGTATGGTCTACACTATAGAATACATATATTGTTACTCTACATTTACAGAAGGGCTGGCACACGCTAGAATATCTGTATTGTTACAAAACACTCATGGTAGGTCTGATTCATTGTATGGAATACCTGTATCGTTGTCAGACCGTCTGGTTTATCATAGAATAGCTGGTCTGGTTCTAGAATACCTGTATCGTTGACAAACACTCGCGGCAGGTCTGGTACATAAGAATACCTGTATATTGTTGCCAGACCTTCATGGCAGGTCTGGTTCAGTGAGGCAGCTGTATACTGCCACACTCATGCCAGATTTGGTTTACGCTAGAACATCTGCACTGTTACCAAACTGACGGGAGGTCTGGTTCACACTAGAAAACCTGCATTATTACCGCATTGACGGGAGGTCTGGTTCAAGCTAGAACATCTACATTGTTACCACATTGACGGGAGTTCTGGTTCACGTTAGAAAACCTATATTAGTATAGTATTGTTACAGAAGTCATGGGAAATCTGGTTCTGAATAGACTACCTGTATTGCGTTACAAGTCACTCACGACATGTCTGATTCACACTAGAATTCATGTAATTTTATAAGACACCAGTGGCCTGATTCATGCTAGTACACCGATATTGTTACCACATTGACGGAAGGTCTGATTCACACTAGAATACCTGTAATGTTGCACTCATGGCAGGTCTGGTTCACGCTAGAACACCTGCATTGTAACCACACTGACGGGAGTTCTGGGCCTGATTCCATAAAGTTTTTTTTATAATTCATTTAAAATGTTTAAGAGCTCTTTAATATCTCAGATTTGCATTTCAACATTAAATATTCATGCATCATTTTTATAATATAAGTAATTTATAATAGCATCAAAAACCTTCGAACTAATTTAAGACAGGTGGCGAAAATATGGGATTTAGTACGCCTATATTGACTTAAGTCAGAAAATGCTTTGTGGAATCGACCCCTGGCTCAAACTAAAACACCTGTATTTTTACCACACTGACCGGAGGTTTGGTTCACGCTATAACACCTGTATTGTTACCACACTGACGGGAGGTCTGGTTTACCCTAGAACACCTACAATGTTACCACACTTACGAGAGGTCTGTTTCACAATATAACGCCTGCATTGTTACCCCACTGACTGGAGGTCCTGAGTCAAAATGTCGTACGACAATATCGTTCAATGTCTTTATGCTATAGTTTAACATGATGTAATTTTATCCTACGGAATTTATTTGTCATACAACATTTTGTGAAAGTAGCCCCTGGTTTATGCTAGAACACTTGCCTTGTTTCCACACTGAAAGGAGATCTAGTTCACGCTAGAACACCTACATTGTTACCACAATAACGAGAGGTCTGGTTAATGCTAGAACACCTGCATTGATACATCACTGACGAGAGGTCTAGTTCACAATAGAAAACCTGCATTGTTACCCTAGACGGGAGGCCTGGTTTACGGAAGTACACCTACATTGCAACAACAGTGACAGGAGGTCTGGTTCACGCTAGAACACCTGCATTGTTACCACACTGACAGGAAATCTAGGTCACCCTAGAACAATTGCATTGGTACCACACTGAAAATCTAGGTCACGCTAGAACAATTGCATTATTACCACAATAACGAGAGGTCTGGTTTAATGCTTGAACACCTGCATTGTTACCACACTGACAGGAAATCTAGGTCACGCTAGAACACTTCCATTGTTACGACACTGCCAGGAGGTCTGGTTCACACTAGAATCCCTCTATTTGCTACCTCACGGCAGTCAACATGTGAAAGTAAGAATTTTTATTCAAACCAGGCCATATAAATAAAAAATGGTGCATTTTTTTAAAAACTTTTCACTTAGTTATGCTTCAGTGTCAAAACATATTTTGGTGTAGTAGAATGCCCTACCATTACCGGTATTATGATTGATGTCCAACTCCTTTTTGCTTATCAATAATAGCTGATTAAAACATTTCCTTTCGGTACCATATTGGTAACGAAAGAACAAGTTCAATTTTCATAAAATGTTTTACGCAATTTGTAGCATTTGACAAATAAATAACCTTGTAAGCAATGTCTGTGTTGTGATATTGCATATACCCTGTGGCACATCCTTTATATGCTAATAAACAGATACAATATAACATCTTGAAAAGTGATGCCATAAAAATGCTCAAAGTAAAGAGGAGTCCCTTGTGTGTACACACCAAGAATACATGAAGAGCACTTGACATTGAATTGATTGATTGGTGTTTTAAGCCATACTTAAAGATGGTATGCATACATCACTTGTATCTTTTAAGTTTGTACTTTTTCAAGAGAAACTGTAGATATAATTCTTTTGAATCCATTCTAGAGGCAAATTAAGTTTACCCATGTAATAAAAAATGGCATAGGCCTACATTTTAATTAAATAGCTATTTTTATTTTTCAATTTACATCAAGGAAAAAAAAATATACATATAATTAGAATTGTATTGATACAAGGTCTAATATTGAACAGATGTCACATATCTATAAGCCCTGTTTCTAAATGTAATGTTGAATCACTTTTTGTTCATATTATAATTGAGTAAACTTTTTGTCCTTTTATTACCAACCGGTAATCCACTTAAGGCATTGTATTTATAATACAATCACAAAACATTTCAAAGAAGACTTGTTTAATATAGCCATCCCCCAAAGTACACTCATTGATGAAACAAAACACATGATAGACGGATTGTTTGTTTGTTTGAATGGGGTTTAATGTTGTACTCCAGGGTATGTCACTTGGATGATGGATTGTCCACTCACACTGTTCCTAGCCTCACTATGGGGCGCTTGTATAACCAGCGATTGACTAACAGACACGACCTGTACCCTCAGGTCTAGGCTGTAAGTTGATCGCTGGTTATATGAGCGTACACTACAGTGGGAAATCAAGAGGAAACCTAGCAAATATCACCCCTGCGATTGCCCGAGCCACATCGTATGACTCACTCGTATACCTGATGGTCGACAGACGGACTCGATCCCATGAATGGTAAATTGGAGCAGGATAAGGAAGCAGCCATGCTACCATTAAGTTACAGCTGTGGGCCCCATGAAAGATGGAAAAAAACATGTCTGTTTGCTGTCCCTCACTTTATGTATTACTTTATTGTTGTGTAAATAACTTTTTTTTCAACTATAATATATAAAATCAGATATATTATCTCTCTGGGCTTTTTTGTCTCTGTTGCACACATCAAGTCTAAATATAATTTTAATTTAATCTGTACCCTTTTAAATTTTCAATCAAAAATTAGAAAAATAATGCAAATTGCGAAGGCAAATACATTTGATTTGTTTGTTTGTTTGTTTGATTGGGGTTTAACGTCGTACTCAAGGGTATTTCACTTATATGACGACGGATTGTCCACTTCAAATACATTTGAAAATCAAAATTCTTACAGTACACCTGAGATACATGTTGGACCATCCTTCAACCCTTTCTGTACTGGTACGGATATATCGGAGGTACATAGAAGTAAAAATATCTCACGATGCAAATATGTGGCAATAAACCAAACTATTTCGCAGATCAGAAAAAAAAAAAAAATAGACACCAAACATTCTTAGGTAAAATCACATTTGAACAAAACACTGTTCCTTTCTAATACATGTATATGACTCATTGCAAATAATAATTAACTATTTAAGTAAATTAATAATGATGTAGCTTCAATAAGGTCATCATATAAAAAATAAGATGGCGTAGCTTTTTTGGCGCCTTACTTTCGGCCACAATTACAAAAATCAAGCTGCCCTAAAAATTGAAAATATGCTGTGTGGGTTATCCTTAAATATAGACAAAATTTGATTCAATAATAATTAAATTGGTAGTATCTTTAAAAGGAATTACATTGATCTACAGTTAAGTGATATTTATACAGCTGTAATTTGCCTGGCTATGACTGCATAATGTACACCATTTTAGCGAATGTCACTAAATTCAAAACAATCCTCATTTATGGCCAAGTAAGATAGGCATGGAGGTAAGACGGCGACGGTTTTAATCCAATGGAAATGAAGCACTCCATCACGAATCATTTCAGAACAGTCATAAAATATGCACCTATCAACATAGTAAAAAATGTTTGTATGCTATTAAAGTTGTCCAAGAAAATTGGAAGATTTGGATAGGAAGAAATGTAGTTCGTTCACAACAAGGTTTCAGAACAAGTAGACCAGTAGAGGCGTCATGTCATCTCTTTGTCCACCAGCTTCAAGGCCTCTTTGAAAGACAGTTTGGGTTTTCTGTGTTTTCGAATATACTGAAAATAAAGCAAATAATTATTAGAAATGCTGAGAATGACACATTTCTTCAAATTTATTCAAAGCAAAATCTACTGGCAGCAATTGTAAAGGAATCTACTGAACCACATTTTGGCACAGGTTTTATGAAAACAGATATTTAATGCCTTCAATGTGGGTGTAATTCTCAAACATTTTGAGCAGTTTATCACATAGCTATTAAATTTGTTGGATCCAATTATGAAATATGTAACAGGATTGCAGCCAAATTATTCATTAAATAAAATAGAGATATCTTGACTGCTTTTCACTGAATGGTGAGGTGAACATATATACTCAGGAGGACAAAAATTAAATTATCAGTGTCCAAAGCAAGAATGCATTACTGGAAATATTTTGTAGCAAATGGTTCTAACAGTCAATCTCAGGCTCACAAATGGTACCTCAGTTCTGTCTGGGCATCACTTTACCAAATTGAGAGGATTAATAAAATTATGGAGGGGGGCACGGCTCGAAAAAATGTTTTTTTCCCGGCAATGAGTGAAAATTGCCGAAAATTTTCCCGCTAAATACGAGAAAAATTTAATTCCTGATCTTGGGACGCAACCATCTAGAACCGTCCCTCTAGTGGGTGTTGCGTGAACCCCAAACAAACACATCAAGTTCACCGTCTGGTCGGAAATGAATTCAAATCATATTATTTTCTCAGTGCGTTACCCATACCAATTGTTGTATTGCTTTGGGTGTGAGCTCTAAACTAGAGGACAAAATAAATTT
>JARFOD010148201.1:0-12664 GCA_031763545.1 Mopalia muscosa | reverse complement strand
AATATGATTGGAGCAGCAGTTGCTGAGATATAGTGATAACAAGAATTGTTATGGGACGGACGGACGGACAGACGGACGGACGGACCAAGGAGAGTGATGAGAATAGCCCACAGTCAGAATGACTATGGGCTAAAAACGCGAAATGTCGTATTTTGGCCACCGTACAGATTAACTTTTTTTACCTGATTGTCACTTTGAAGAAAAAAAGGGGTTTTAACAAAAGAAGGTGAAGGTAATTTAACTGAAATTATCAAATTATTTACTTTTGTTTAAATTTGAAAATACTTTTAGTTGTGGACCTGCTAGCTTGTAGACAGTTAAAGCTGGAACACTTGTTCGCTCTCTCTCCGTGTATAGACAAATGAAGGACTAACGAGGTATTATGATCTATACAGATATAAACGTTGAGTAGTTTATTCGCTGAATAGTGGATGTAGGAATGTACAATATAACAACCCAGCAGTCTCTTTACTTAACTAATGACAACCCATTCTGTCAGCCATAATGAACATTGTAAATTTAATAGTTTCATATAAACGATGTAGAAACGTTGAGATTCACAACGCTGTGATTCGGTTGTAAGTCACGTTATCATAACGTTGTTATAACGTTGACTGAATCATTGTTGTTAAATGAACATAAACTGCATGACGCTTAGACTCCATTTTACATGCGTAACGTTGCATACAAGGCCATTAAAATGTTGTTGCGACCTTTCGATAAAAGCATTGTGACAACTTTAAATTACTCTACGTTGCGACATGAGTGGATTACGACAACATTGATTCCAGCCTAACTACAAACTTTGCCAAAAAATAAATTTCAAGTTGAGACACAGCTAATTCTTTAATAAGCCCGAGTGGACCCAATACATACCAACATGTTCCAAGTATCACTTACAAGTAGCACTATAATCAAAGGCATGTTAGAAATATCAAAGGAATTCGGCACGGCTGCACATATCTTTGTTTGCAATGAAGGGACATAACTCTAGCATGAGTGTCGACAACCTTTTTTTAAATTCTGCCAAACTTTGGCCCACACTGCCGGTAGATTTAATAGTTTTGAACTAGAGTTTATTGGAGGATAATGATGACAATATGGTTAAATCTTAGACGTTTGTGACAGGTAGGTACATGGTTTTCAATGCTGGTGTTTTGTTCTGCATATTATTTAGATTCCAAGTATGGCTGCACCTTGAGATGTCTGGCTTTTCACGGTTGTATATTTGTCTGCAGAAAATTCAAAATTATAGAACAAGTCATAAGCTCGTTCGTCTTGAAAAAACGAAGGACCAATCCGCTTTTAGATTAGGGCTGTGTTAGAATGTCACTATTGCGGAATTGCTTTTTTTTATTCGGTAAAGGTACTCCCGGATGTGTTTTAAATTAGACCGAAAGAGACTGAATTACAAAATTTATTTAAATCATTTAAGTTCAATTCAATTCTTTTTTAGGCTTAGGCGTCACTGCCTTTCGCAACTGGTTACAATAATTTTGAAAAAGTTGGAAAAGAAATATCATGTGTTGTGTTACATAGAATTAGGCATTTAAAATCCGGTGAGGATAAACAGCATTCATTAAACATAATTTTAAACTGCGTGTTATTAAAAAAACTCATCCCCCAACTTCATCGCTTCGTGAACATATAACCCAAGGCATTTTTTGTACTTTTTGCATCGACTTGGTTATAGTAATGCACATTTATAAACACTTGGTCTACTGGCGTTAATGTTTTTAATATATTTATATTTATCTCATGGACATTTATAAAAGGGACAAGTGAGGATAAAATGAAAATTCTCCTCCAAGTCAGACAGGTTACATATTTGACACTTTCTTTCACGTCTGTCAACCATGTTAATCCCGTTTCTCCCATTCTCAATTTTCAACTTGCGAGAAGATGTTCTCAAACGTGAAGATTTAACTCTATGTGTAATATCAGATAGTCCTCAAATGCAAACGATGTTTAATAGCTTTGTAAAACATTAACGTAGGAGATTCTAATTAATGCCATTTAGAAAAATAAGTATCGTTCAATCTTGTTTTAAAAAAAAACTTCTAGAAACCATATTTTCCAAGAATATTTTGCACAGTATTGACCCGTTAACTCCCCTAACTCGTGTTTCTGATAATTCATTTAAACTTTCAGATGCATTTTTAATTATACAAATTTCACATTTCAACACTTTAAACTAGTACTTGATTAATCTCAATATTCTATTGTATATTACAGGCAATCTTGTTCAATATACACTTATTAATACTATAAACTATCTGTAAAATAAGTGCCCTATTTTTCCAAGGCTTAGAATTTGTTTTATTCATTGACAATCTTTCAACTTTTCATATAAGCCATTTGAACTGTGACGTAGGCATGCTGGGGACCTCCACTTGGAACAGTCTGTGGCGGATAAGAATCGTTTTCTCACAAGAGTTTTAGTGGATGAAACTAAGAAAACTCTCCTAGACTATGCCTGGCCATCGCCCATTAATTTCCGCCTATACCTTGTGCGACCTATGCCAGAGCCTAGCGCATAAAAGAAGTACACAACAAAATGACCCAAGTGTATCTTAGAGTCAATGTCTCGACGTAGGAAGTAGGATGGATTTTATTTTATAACGTCGTGGATAATGGCGACGCCAGACCGGAGATACACCAAGGATTGCTAGATCTTGAGAAAGTACAAAATGGCTGCCAGGTTTCTATAGGTACCAGTCATTCCCCTGGTGACGTCACTCGAGAATCGCAGGCGACTCTTAATAAAAGTTAGATGTTCGAATTTCAATTTCTCCAGGTGTACGCCGAAAACATGGCATGGTAAAGTGCAGCAACGGCCTTTGTTTAAATTTACTTACTTCTCTGCCGTGTTTAAGTAAGGACTAGCAGGCAATACATCACCATGTAATTGCTGCTTGTCCCGTGACAGTCAAGTTCCAGTAAGAGCCTCACGAGTATGGGAGAAAACGTCAATACCACTCGAGTATGTATTGACCTATTCATTACACGTTAGCGGTAATTTAATGGCTTCTCTTACTGATATAACAATAGAGCAACGTGATGGGGAATGAAGCAGCAGATATAACCTGTATTACACTTTGTAATGGCTTAAGTACAAAAATACAACCAGTGAAGAGAGTGCAGTTTACGTCCGATCTGAATGGGGTTGTATCCCAAACCCGGGTCTAATAAAAAATTCCACCAGATGTAAACATTAAATATAATTGTATCCTGCATAAATCGTCAATATGTTTTGTTAAAAGTTAATTTGTTTAAATAATGAAATGCCTATGCCGGAAAAAAAGCAGGTTGCAGGAGGAGCCGTCTGCTATGTTTTAAGCTGATTTATATACCTGAGTTTGAATCCCAGAAGTGGCAGGCATTTTTTTTTTCTCTAAAATAAAAACAAAATATATGTATATATAACCAAATCAATAAGTACATAACAAATAAAACAGTAAAATATGTATTAATCAACATTTTGATTTCTGCCCAAGGCTTTAACACACTCCAGGGATTGAGAAAACACAAATTGCCAATCGACCGATCAAGCATATTTGAGTTACAATCAGACCATTTCTGTCTTATTCTCACTTTCACTATATTGTTTGTTTTACAAAAGAGTTTTCAGGCTATACTTCGAACAATGATACCGTTTATCTACAACATAGCCGAGTGTATATAACAATTCAACACACTTGATCATAGAACTATATGTCGGGGCTAACACAACTACCCATTGTGACACCATGGGCATTATGACCATGTGGCCATAGCTGTTCAAATCTACTGACACAATTTATTACATTTCTCGTTGTTATCAAATAATAATAAGCTGACTTTACGGTGCTGTCTGCATGGGATAGTCACGATGAGACAGCTATGTCCATACGAGTTGTGGATTATATCGCTTTATAATACCAAGTAGACAGTCCATTAACTTTTGTTGTGATAGCGATGATATATCCTAGCTCGAGGAAACCAAAACTCCCACTTTATTTCTGAGATCCTTGCTAATGTTTTCTTTCTTATCCTAATCCTAATTGATGGTGTTTACCCATCAGTGGATTTATTCCCAATCAGGTATCTGATGTGGTACATCTCTTAAAATAGCCATTAGAGGGACACTGAGCCCAATTGATAGATGGGCTTACAGTTTGCTGAAATTGTAGGCTAACGTCCAACACTTGCCCCTATTTTAAGCTTCTCCTTTTCCCGATATTCTGATTGTCTGATATTATGCTAGCGCTATCTGTGATATACATCTGTGAACTGTTCAAATCAAATACATTAAAATATGGGAGTATTTATGGCGTGCCGATCCCAAGTTTATACAGACGGGAACAACATTGAGGATTCAACTGTACACACTTGAACGGTTATGTCACGAATAAGCATCGATGGTGCTGTAGTTGTAAAACTTTGTATACTATTATACCGTGTTGTTTTGTTCTTTCGTGTTCGTGCCCCCATTGTTTCTTTACTGTTAGCTCGTGTGGGGGAAACTTGACATTAACACATCATTTTATTTGATCAAATTAGATCATATCCTTCTGTGGAAAGATATGGATGTAAACTCTATATAGTTTCGGAACATATTTAAAAACGTTAGTATCAATTTAATAATCCTTTATGGCTGGAAGAATTCTCAGTCTGGTTATACACTGTGGAAAACTATGGTACTACTATTTATACGCCAGAAATGCGAGATTAGCCTGTATTAAAGTCTTTACAGATTGAATGAGTAGTTGTCATTACATGGTCCAGTGGCAGTTTCTTATAAAGCATTGTAAAGTCATAACTATTTCCATCATATAATTGAATTGATCTGTTGGCCTATACACAATGGACGATTTTAATGATGTCTCTATTAATGTCAATAAAATCCATCATATCGAAACTCGATCATATTTATATTCTGTCTGTAATGAAATAAGTTAATATATTAGAGACAACCACGGGTTGAGATAGCCTAAGACGGAGGAATTAGCCCTATACATTGTGCTGTGAAACCTACCGATTTGTGTCCCCTATGAAGTTGTTTATTAACGTAAAACTTCTTGGTTTAAGGCTAAGGATTATTGTGTTTTGCTAACAACAGGAGGATGATTAATTTTCCAAGATAGCAAATACATGTAACGTCAGAAATTACAGTTAGTGTCTATTGCTATTATACAATTCATAAATTAGAATGCCAGATATCATTGCTGACAACAGTTGGTCAAATAGAAAACAGTTGGTGAAACAGAAAATGCTAACAGAGTGGAATTTAGATAATGTGAAAGCCAATAAACCATTCAACAAAAGATATGTAGCAAAACACAAATTGACATTGAAAACGTATTTAATACTTTCTGTTTTAAACAAATAACCCTCGACATATATTATATGGCCACATTATAACAAATGGACATTAGCATGGAGTCACGATCTCAAGGTATTGCATGTTAAGTAATGTAACGGAAATTAGACCAGATTATATATCAACACACACCATGGTGGCCTTGGTGAAATATACTGATTTATGGCGGTACCATTCACTTACTTCTTGTGTAACATTTTTGTTCATGCCACAATATATCTCTGACAGTGTGTGGTTCATGCCTTAGTCCAAAACCTAACTGTTAACAGTGGCCAGTCAGCCAATTATTCCCAAATAACATCTCTGTATCAGTTTTAAGAATTGACCATCAGTTTTCCAGTTTTATCGCGGTATAAACTGTCAACTGAGTGAATGTCAAGCAGTGTAGAAGCAATACCTTCTAAATGTAACTTTCCTCCACGCTATTCAGAATGAGTTGATATACCCTTTCATCATTACATTTGGAGAACCTGTCATGTCCCATAACTGTCTGTATTCAACCATCCCTGGATCAAATTTCCATCAGAAGGCAATTCGTTGTCAACAATTTTTTTTTTTTGTTGGGCAACGCATCCATGATCTTCAGAAATGCTGAATTGACCCAGATCATGAAGTGCTTGGATGTTTTGGGGGCGTTTCCTTGAATAAATAACATTACTGGTGTTTAAATCGTGCATGATTTTTAAAGATACACCGTACTATGTTGTTGACCAGAAAGTATTAATAGATAGTTTGGTATGTGTCATAGAACAATCTAATAATACCTTCCAGTCAACAACAAGGAGCAGCATTCAAAATTTTACAGTCAGTAACATCTGATTGTTTTTCCCAGTGGCAGTTGTCATAATTAAGTGACCACAGATTATAATATATATTTTGGATTGTGTGTGTGTGTTTCTAAATAATGCTTATTTCTTGCCCGGCTGTTATTCATAATAATGCCAGTAGCTCTCAGTTCTATGCCCTTGTCAACGGTAATTAGTCGGCTAATATTGTATCTTTAATGATGCCATTCTTACTTGGTGTTATCGGATGATATTAATATAAATTGTATACATTGGTAAAACGGCCTAAGCCGTTCATAAAGCAGGTACCTATTTGTCTAAAACAGTCAAGAATAATGCTATGTACAGTTTTCCCATTTTTTTATCCCATTAAAATGGTTAATAAACTGCACGAAAGGCTCGTTAATATAATAAATAAAGAAACTATGGGAGAATTTAGCTGTTAAGGTATATGTTAAAAACAAAAACGAACAGAAAACAAAACATTAAAGACAATTCAACGAATGGAAATATAATCGACTATCTAGTAAAAACCAGTATTTTTCTTGTCTGCTGTTGGCTTCTTTTGTACTGTTTTTGTCACACTCAGATAATAGTACGATAAGGTGGGTGTATTGTCTGTACATGACACATTGTTTGTATGTATATATTTTGTAAACTGTATCATTAGGATAGACTGCCCGATTAAATCAATACAGTCCAAGAGCTTGCACACCAAGAAGTTTTTCACAACAGTAAACCTGTAAATCCCTTGATGCTGATGTTTATCAAGCCGATTGTGTTCTTTTGTCCCTGACAGTAAGCCATTTATCAAGTTACTCACTTGTCCTATGTGGGCGTTAAGATAAGACTTTCATGTTAGATCTGCCTTTATTTTAAGCACAGGTTATTACTGAATATAACCCATCATGCACTCTTAGCAACTAAGTGTCATCGTTCACAATGTTTATATTAATATAAATACCAATTTGACAAATTAAAAGACATATAAAATTACGCCGTCAACCATTTAGCTTTACTTTCTGCACTGTAGATTCTAGGTTGTACGTCTGACTTGTTGCTTTAGGAGAGTCTCTACAAAAACACATACAGAAGGCGTTGCTTAATATATTGCCCCTAAATGTAGCTTCAAATAGCTTTACATTCGACAAAGTTAGTTAGGATTCACTCGTTGTAAAGGTACACAAAATAAAAACGGAACCAGCAGTTGTAATATTTTTTACAACATTGACTAATTAATGTCATTATCCGTTACAATTAACTAGGTTAAATACAAGATTATATTGCCACGCCAGACGTCAGTGTATTATTGACGCCGTTATTAATCGACTTTTCATTCAGCAATTCAATGCATTTTATCGCTGCCTAATGTGAAGACAAAACCATTCCATCGCAGTTCTCTTACATAAAACCCAAAACGTTTATATTCTGACATTATAATTTGTTCGTGTCCAGAATCTGTCCACGACGCTTGTGAACACAGCAGCTGTTTATTGTTTCAATAAACGGATATATAGAAACAGGTGTACTACCTCAAGCCTTTTAAAGCCCATTTAAGGTTAAAACAGCTGCTAAAATTAACACAGAAAGGAAACATTTTCCAGAATCAATCGGCCTCAAAAAAAACTAAATGGAATAATACATCACCGCTTATGCTATTTACGATAATGGATTAGTGAGCATTTATACAATAGCTATGATTTAGAACAGTTATTTGACAGCCTCAGAATTACAAGACTGATAATAACAATGGCAGTTGGTGTTAGTCAACAGATTAGGATGAAATTTAATGTCGACATTAGTTGAATGTATCTTGCTTATTCATCCAACAATATAATGGTGCCAACAATAGCGGAACGGTTGCCTGTAAAATATATCTCATTATGAAGTAAATTTATGTGTGCTATCAATTATTAATAATGGTGTCAAAATCAGAAGGAGTTTATGTAGATATAGGCTCGTTACATGATACCGAATCATGTTGAGACGTTGTTTTTGTCTTTTTTTTAAGCACAGGTTATTGCTCCAAAAAATAACGTACCATGCAGTCTTAGTAACCAAGTGTCATCATTCACGATGTTTATATTAGAACGATTGAAGGATATATAATATACACTAACAACTTTTTAGCTTTACTTTCGGCAATGTAGACTTTAGATTGTACGTCTCACTTGTTGCTTTAGGAGAATATCTACTACATTATACCAAGTTAGTTAGAGTTCGCTCGTTGTAAAGTTACAAAAAGTAAAAACAGAACCACCCATTGTAATATTTTTTTCAACATTGGCTAAATAATGGCATTTTCCGTTACAATTAAAGTTTCTACATCATTTGTCAAAAGTTATAAACTAAACTGTTAAAGCTTTATTTAAAGGGAAAGACAACTGTTTGTCGACCTAAACTTACTGTTTTTACTCCATGTTTAAAAAAAACAAAAACCATTTGTATTGCACTTGCAATGGAATTAACCTTAGCCGTGCCTTTAATTAGTTCATTAAAAAAGCGGAACTTTGGTCATTGTTCGAAAACACGGTATTTATATCATCTAATCGTAGCTGTCCTCTATTGCTTGCACTGGTGGATGCTCTCATATAAAGTCGAAAATGAGGGTTCCGTCCCCACGCGAAACAACAACAACACACAACCGCTTGTAGCTGCCAGCCTAGTATTAAACCCGGATTATTTAAAACCGCATGTCAGCTTAAAACATTTATGTTATGCAAAGAGCTATTTTGTGTATACAACAGATTAGCATTGCCCTTGGATGGCGCAAGCTTGTGTATACGCCGTGTTATTATAGATACCTTCCTATGCAACCACAAGCAAACGGACACACTGGTGACCGACCGCGTTTTAGAACAATGACGTCAGTCCCCCTGTTCGATTAACTAATTAAAGGCTATGCTTATTCAACTGCAAGTGCAATACAGATGTTTGTCTTTGAAAATAAAATGACTCGTTATAGACTATACATAAGTAACATGGTCAAAGTTTGGTATATCTGACGAATATCTTGGACAGGATCACCAGTTAGATTACCTTTTGAGAATAGCAATGTTTTCGATTTTACCTTCAACTACGCTACACAGATTGTGTCGGCCTTATAAACACGCTGAGCGATATAGCAATTTATGTGACGAGAAAACCTCCCATTGTCAAATCTATTGTCAAACGGAACATCACTACAGCTTCGAAAAGATTTGTTTCTCAGAATCGGATTTCATGAAGACTAAATCCAGTTTCGATGATGTATTTGATTATTTCTTTTTTCAAAATCTCTGACACTGCTTAAACCTTCAAAACATTGAGATAACAACTGTGTTTTTGGTTTGCTGTGATATATGGATGTGTTGTATAAGTGTATGTTCTCAGCAACGAGACTTACCATGTAATGGATACGACCAATAAGAATGGATACACATTATAAAACAAGTTGAGATGAGTTATGTTGGGATCACACCATGTAATTGCTGTTATTTATGTGGGTCCATGGAGAGACTATTAAATGCTAGTTTGTACAGCTGTCCCACCTGGACATATAACGTACGTCCACCGTGATGACACTTCTGCATTAGTTAATGACCATATCGTGTAAGAATTGTTGTACTATTGTCACTAAGGAACACCTGAACTTCATCGAGGTGTCGGCACATGCGGGAATATGACGTCTATAACCATTCAATTTGATAGTGAAATTGTGATCCATAGTTCTTGCTATCGGATATGTAGCCGATTCAATATACGGAAATTAAAACCTACATGATGGCGGATGGAAAGTTTGTCATTAATACGTCTTCCATCAAATATTGGGCCAGTCAAATCCAAATGTAACATACCATCCAGTATCTGGTCAAAGCATGGCCAACCAGCCATCAGGAAATTAAGTCCCATATTCATTAAGATTGTCACGAAGTTTACCAAACAGAATATTGCTGAGGCCATTGAGACACACGGATATCTGTCCTGATAACAGAAACGGTTTCACTGTACATCCGGTTCTGTTTGCCGGCATTCCCGTCAATATAATTACCATTTCAGCCGTAGTATCTAGTCGTTAATTATGATTTTGTGTTTGCTTTATCTCGTTCGATATTATAACCATCCATATTAATCTAAGTTTTACTGCTTTGTATTGTTTGTTCGGTTTTTTTTTCTTCAAATGGAAGCGAATTCGAGTTAAAATGGTATGTACGTTCGTGCTGGGAGATTTTTAAGAGATGCGCCCTTGTTAAACAACAGTGTATCGTGGCACAAGTAAGTCGGTTGCATTTTTTGTTAGATATTTGCTTTACAGCCGTGTACTAGGAATTGTCTTTCCAATCTTGCTCATTTGTGATTTTATAACGCCTTTGTACTGCCACTGTTCGGATCTCCAAGTGGAATTGAAAAGTTAAGAGGTGACACGAACTCAATATGTTAGTTGACTATAAAGTGCTACCTAAAGTTTTAATAAACGAATCAAAGTAAAAGTTGAAATTACTGGCGCATTATCGTCCAGCGTGTAATGGAAATTATTTTTAAACTTACGTCTTTACATTGTTTAATGGCTTCAATCTTAGAAGTTTAAAGATTCCCCCGCAGGGTTTTCCCACCTGTAATGATCTCTGGGAAAGATTTATCGGGTAAAGTCGGATTCACCCCGGCTATCAAATTTCAATACCCAATTTTGATGCTTTGTTTCTTCGTATCAGACATGTTAAACTGCTCTCTCAGCCTTCAACTCCTCCACAATAATTGATGATTTACTTTTAGTGTCATTTTGGCTGTGTTGTGATGAACGGATTTGAAGGCACCTATTTTCATGGTCGACCTCGATTGAAATATATTTAAATTATCAGGCCTATGGATTAGAGCCTGTGAAAAGATTGCACACTACCCCTACAACGAATCTAACATATAACACCATATATTTATTTAAGTAACAAATGTAATTTGAACAATAAGGCACGAGAAATGACCATCGATTTGAGATAAGGCGAATAGGAAAAAGACCAAAATCTAAAAGATCTAAAACGTGTACCTGGTATTTGTTTCAGGGAAATTTAGTTAAGTATGCATACCACGATTAAAAAAATGAACAAGGAAATATTTTGGTTTAGCAAATGTTCTTTACATTTAGCGATCACACTTAAGGTGTGGAAAAGGTTAACTTAT
Source organism: Mopalia muscosa (assembly GCA_031763545.1). Taxonomy (NCBI): domain Eukaryota; kingdom Metazoa; phylum Mollusca; class Polyplacophora; order Chitonida; family Mopaliidae; genus Mopalia; species Mopalia muscosa. The sequence continues at coordinate 1,363 of JARFOD010148201.1, read as the reverse complement.
TCGTCACTTGAATACAGATCTTTATTTTAATATATGATCTACAAACGTTTTTAGAGTATATTGTAGTTGTTTCAGTTCATAAGTTGAATATTTTTTGTGTTTCGCATTACAAGCCCAACAAAAGCTATAAAACTGACCATTTTTTTTAACATTCATGTAACATTACCATAAATCATTCCATAGGCCCAGCTTTATATGAATCAATGTCATCTGTATACTGTATTGTCGAATTTGTTCATTTATATGTTGACATCAATATAGTCATTGGCGTATACGACTCAAATTCACTACAAACATAATGGTCGTGTATTAGCTTTATGGCTCACAATCAGTCTGTTGAATCAGTTGATATGTGTGTCCATGGTTTACAGCTCATACTGTATAGTAAACTCCCAAACATATATTTACTTTGATGTGTGTGTCCATGGTTAACAGCTCATACTGTATAGTAAACTCCCAAACATATATTTACTTTGATGTGTGTGTCCATGGTTTACAGCTCATACTGTAGAATGAACTTTCAACATTATATTGACTTTGCATCTCCAGTCCTAGCTTGTAAATATTATTTTCAAACATCTGGTGATTTCGAAGTATATATCAGTTCTATTTTCTATCTAAAAACCTGTTGTATATAGTAGATAGATATCAAGCACTTTTCCAGCCTCGGTAAGTCACTGGACCATTATGTTTAGGTTTAGCAACATGTACTACCATCTAGAGGAACATGACGGCCTCCAGAAAATGTTGATGACTATATTTTATTTTGCTTGTGGTGTAAACAATTTTTTCGAACTATCTTTCTATCAATTAGATGGTGATTATTTCACATTAAAAACTTGTCAACACAATTGTGTGTATTGTTGATTGCAATTATATGACCCGCCTGTTGATAAGGTCTACTCAAATAAAATCATTTCTTTTAAGATGTATGTATGTATATGCATACACATCTGTTTTATACAGCTGTGGCGACTCGCTTCATGCATTGAAACTGATTGTAGCATAATTTAAATTATTGTCTATCTTAGTTTATCTATTTATATAAAATAATGCGTTGGTTTCATGTAAAATGATACTAAAATTGATTATCTCGGGGAAAATATTGATATATAGGAAATATGGTGTCTGGATAAGATGACTGTAATGGTTGTGACCGATATCTCTTGTCGTCAACAGGTTTAACGATATTGGGAACCATGCTGTGGGGCGATTATAGCAAAGATACATTCATGTTCTATGTAAAAATCGTGATTTGTTTATCAAACATTTTTAAAACATTGATTAATCCAAACACAACCAAACATAGCAATATCATTATGTTGGAAGGTTATGTTGGTACAACCTAGTGGGGTGGGGGGGG